>JAQFYG010000290.1:0-36236 GCA_034694325.1 Entomobrya corticalis | reverse complement strand
GCTAGAGAGCTCAAACTTATAACATAGGGGTAATCGACGACGAGGCAATGAAAATAGTCACTTGACCCCTTGACCTCATTTGACTCCTTAACCTCACTTGAACCCATTAATCCCACTTGAACCCTTAACCTCATTTGACCCGTTAACCTCACTTGAACACATTAACCTCACTTGACATTACTTTCCTAAAGATATAGACCTACAGCCACTTTGAAACTTAACAAGCTTTATTTATGTTACACATATGATATGTCTATATGATTGTGATTTGACTGCAAAGCGCAAAATAAGCGTCTTCTCAAAAAGCTTTCAAACTTTACATTGCCTTTATCTTAACCTCAGAGCGTGTTCCTGTGACTAGTGACTGAGGGATATCCAGATTCAAAATCAAGTTAATCTTTTCGGCAGGAAGATGAGTAACTAAAACTGAGCAAAAACAACTACACTAATCTCAACCCTTCATGTTTATGTTCATGCATGCAAGGAAACGAAGAATTTAAAAATTGAAACAGGATAGCCCAGTTGAACCCCAAGTACGACAGAACACGCTATTTACTATCTGTAACATTGTAACTTGTAAAAGCACAAATCTACAAAACTACTTGTATTTTCTTACACTTGCTTTGCACTTGACTATTTATTTCTTCATTGTGAAATAGTTTGTGTTGTAAAAAAGATAACAATCCCTTACAAGATTTATTCATGGGTAATTGTAGTTTTGTTGTACTACTGGTGTACTCCATTTTTCGGGTTCAATGCTACTACCACTGCGAGAAAAAAGCTACACAGCACTCTTTGTGCAATGGAATGAAATAGAAGATAAAACATAGCCACCTAAACGAAATTATGCTCGTTGAGTCACGAAAATTGAAGATGGTAATTTTCTTATTAAATTTGTCAGGTATAAGACCTGTAATACACAGGTATACACAATGCTGCTTTCAGGCTTGTAGTGTGAGTGTGACTCATTTTAAAAGCATTTTGCTATAGGCTTGACTTATTGTTAATATGCTAGTGTATGCCTCTTACCTCTTCTTGAGTTGACATTTGCTGACGAATATGGCCCTCCAAAGATATCCCTTGCCTTTCCAGCTCTTTCTGTTTGATCTCAAGATCTTTAAGTTCAGTCTTAATTTGATCCTCTGGCAAAGGTTCTACCCGTCTCCGAGGAGGAGGTGCTCGTCTCTTTTTCCTATACTGAACTTTAGAATTCACCTGGTTCTTGATGACTTTAAGTTCTGGTGACACTGGGATAACCTTCTTCGGAGTTGGACTAGACGTACCACTGCCATTTGGTGATGGGGGTAGGATAACAGATGGTGTTGATGAAGAGGCCGGTGTCCGATGAGGACCCATTCCAGGGGGTAGCGGGGCTCGGCGGCTCTTTCGTGAGCGAAGTTTTGTAGAACCGGACAAACTACTGATATCACTACCAGCATTGAATGACTTCTGTAAGTGACTCCCTGCAGTGATACCACTGGCATTGCTTAGGTTACTAGTCTTGCTGCTAATTGAGCTAGTATCATCATGGCTACGTCGGGCAAAAATCCCTGTTGGCTTGTCATCATCACCTTCGTATTCCCCAATGTCATCGTCGTCATCCTCGAAGGGATTGTACGGTTTCGGATTTGAATTTGGGGTCGAAGTACGATGTGCTGGTAATGGAGATAAGGAGTCTTCATCCTTATTGATGTCTGCATTGTTATTTATTTCCGGGTCATTCACTACACGATCAACATTATTGTTCTCACTCTCTGTTGTCGTCGTAGCAGTGGTCTCTGCAGCGGTATTGGTTTTAGATCTTGGCTTCGGTACTGGTGATGGTGAGGGTTTAGGTACGTCTTCTTCATCATCCCCAAACGGGTTCAATTCTACTGGATACTCATTTGGCTTTGTTGAAACTGCACTAGAATTATAATGAGATAACGAAGCAGACGATGGCACGTTTGGTGTCCCACCAGTTGTGCTGGTGGTGGAGTACCGTTTTGATCGAGCTCGTGGGGAAGGCATTGGTCTAACTGCTTCAGGTGTTGACGGTGTCCTGTTGTTTGACGCAGCTTGTTGCATTAACTGTGGAGATGGTTGTGGAGCCCTCTTCTTTTTTCTGGGCGACGGAGTTAATAGATCTGTCGTTGTCGGGGGTGTCGATACTGGAGCTCCTGCTGTTTTTTCATAAACTTGATGATGAGGTGACGATACAGTTTTTTCAGTTGACTTTCCATGCCCTTCATCGGGTGACTCATTTGATGACCGTACTGGTGTTGTTGCGGCATTCTCTTCAGCCACCACCACCACAGAATCCTGTTCGTTTTGATTTTTCTCAGCAGGCTCACTTTTTGCCCTTGGTTCGGTACCCAATTCTTGATCTACTTTTTCGTCATCTTCAAAAGGATTTTGGGAACGGTCATCGTTACCATTACCAATATCAATTGAGGTAGTTTGATGCGGTGGGTTTCTTAATGGTAACGGTTGTGTGTCTTTTCCGGTTTCTTCTCCACTAACTCTTTCAATGTTCCCTTCAGGTTCTGTAATAATTGCACTTTTCGAAACGGTTTGAATTGATGAAGTAGCTTCAACAGTGGTTGAATCAATTCTTTCTTGACGGGGTTCTTCTTCGTGGAAGATATTATGATTAGGATCAGGCTCATTTGCTTGGGTGCAATTTGCAGCTTCTACCAGTTTATCCTTGTCTTCAGCCGTATGATCACTGTTACTGCTTTTCATAGATTCAGGGGCAATGTGATTATTTCTATCTTCCTGTTCTTCTACTTTATCAGTCTCGTCTTCTTGTTTTTTTGTGCTGTTCGCTTTGACTACTACATTATTTTCTATACTACTGATTCCACTAATACCACTATCGCCGACATTGTCTTCCTCATCTGCCTTGACCTGCATGTTTGGAACATCGTCTTTAGCAGCAGGACTTAATTTGAATTCTATGCTAATTGAACTACTTGAAACATGATTAGATTTTTCAGAGTCATTCACATTTTTCTCGCAGTCATTATTGTGTACTAAAACTAAATCTTTTGGAATGTCACTTTCAGCACTAATATCACTAGCAGGTGTCTTTGCGTTGCAGTCTTTTCTGTGTCCCGCCTCCTCCTCGCCAGATATGGAATGCTCAGAAGAATTCATTATGGTTTCTTCAGGTTTGACTTCTTCCTTTTCTTTCGTTTCTTTTGTTTGAATTTGGTCTCGCAACCAATTACTCCTTGCATTATCGATATGAGACTCCTGTTTTTGTTGAGAAGGAATGGAATAATCATTACCAATAATATTCTCTGATTTACTGCTACTATAACTTCCACTACTCATTTCAACATGATCATCATTAATACTGCACAAGTTAATGGAAGCGGCAGAAGTTATAGTGGCGGCGACGTCCTCCTTATCATAATCGCCATTAAAAGCTGCGACACAGCTTCCTGTTGTTATTCCAGTGGTCGTGGTACTACTGGTGGCAGCCTTAATGTTTCTACTTGTGAGTTCTTCATCATTATTTTCATAAGGAGTACGACCACTGATAATACTAGTTGGTTTACTTGCACTTATTCTTTTACCATCATCATCTGCATACTTATTAACTTGAATACTACTATCGAGAAGTTTATTACTGAAATGTGATGATGCTTCAGTAGTAGCAACATGAGAAGCAGTGGTGATAGCGGTGGTCTTTTCTACGGCCAGATCTTCTCCTTCTTTCTGCTGCTGAACACTTTCAAAACGAGCAGTAAGTCGACTCACTGCACCAACTCCATATCTACCACCCACATTTTCCTCAAGATTATCATAAGTCTTTCTCAATTCAATATCTTCAGTACTTTTATTATTCAACAAAGGCACTAAATTCTCTTTGTTTTTACTTTCATTGTCATTATCACCTTCTTTGTCTGGGGGTTCATTATCATGAACATGCCCATTTTCACTTTTATTGCTTTCAGTTATTATTGGAATGCCAGCGACAAAACTACTTCGAGCTAGCAAGGAAGGATCTGTAATTTTTATTGTTGGCGGAACAACAGTTGTGGTGGAAGAAGGAGAAGATTTTAAAATGGAAGAATTACTGATTGTACTATTTTGACTGCTATTACTATTGTTGTTAGAATTGTTTAAACTACTTCTATTCAATTTTAACAGCTCTAATTGGCATGACTTAGAAATGCAAAAGAAACCAGAGTGGTCAGCTGATACATCTGCAGTGTGTGGGTTTAGCATGCTCCCGCATCCATCACATCTAAAGCATTTCCGGTGATATAATTTCTTCATGAAAACAGTCCGTTCCGATATATATACTGGATCTTGGCATTTGGAGCAAGGTGGCGGAGCTAACAGCAGAGCTGACTTTTTGGCTATTGAAGGCTGTAATGTTGTGCTTGAATCCTCACCGGTCACTGTAGATGGTGTTGAAGAAAGGCTGCTACTTTCGAAGCGCCTTTTCGTTGCTGCTACCAAAGATGAAGAAGAATACGGTGAGGCGGAAAATGGAGAGCGAGAAATGGAAGAACTAGTATTATGATGATGATGAATAGACGCTGTCGACGTTGGCGTTTTTCTTGTTGACTCTTCTGCGGATGTCTGTAAAAATATTGACAAAAAAACGTGATACGATTTTTATCAGTTAAAATTTGTGGTGGAAAAATCGTTTAAACAGCATGGAGATCAGAATACGCATAAACATGAATATATTAGTGTTAACGTAGATTATAAGAGAGAAAATTTGATGCGGAAATTATGCAGACACAACACTTTTGCCTTTCGACTTGTTCTGTGTTTAGTTAGCTAGCATTATCATGAGGATGATCATCTCCTGATCATATTTCCGCCTGTCTTAACTAAAATCAGTTGTATCAAATCATACTATCATCATTTCATAATAGTAATCAGCCTGACATTTTAAAATCCATCTCAACTCTTCTTGAAAATCTCTACTCAACCGGTTATGCAGCATCATTATCCCCCCTCCAAGAGCAAAACATAAAAATTACATACTCAATTTTGATCTTAATACCTTGAAAATTACTAGTGAAAAGGCTAAAATGAAATACAATGCCAATAATATGGTTGTTCAGCAGTAGCTACTGTTCAAGATGATAATACACACTTTTTCTCTTCGCTGTAAGCAAAAAATTCGACTACAATAATTTTAAAATATCCTGGTAAAGACGATTTTAATTTTTATCCAAAATGAACAAATCTCCAAAACTTTTAAATATTCAAACTTGCAAAAACACTTCCGCTTCTACAATCTTTTTACATCAATACTGATGGGCGAACTAATTGAAAATGCGGGTCCATATTTTACGTTTTAAAAATATAAAAGTGTTTTTCTTTGCCCCATTAACTGCGTCATTGATTTTTCTTTCCTAAACATATATTTTTTAGCGTTTGATGACCTTTTTATAAGCTTATTACATAAACTCAGTTAAAATAATAGATGTGTATTGTATTTGTATGTTTACTTTAACAAGGAGGGCCAATCTAAGCAGTAATCTCCGATTACTTTAACTGCCTTTTTACAATGATAATGGATATGGTATACGGAGTATTTACTGAGCAATGGACATAAAATATTTCAAAAAAGGAAGAGAGTAAAGTAAGGTAAATACGCACGATGTTGTCTGATTATTGTGTTGTGATAATATAATATTACACACTCACAGACTAACACACAAGTTTAATCCCGCAGTTAAAAATATATTTTAACTTTCATTATGATTCATGCGAATATTATGCTTAAGATGACGACAGTCATGTTATGTTCCTTAAAAGTTTGTGCCTCCCTATACGCGTTCATATAGGTAAGTGTATACTGTATTGCCTATAAAGTTCCCAAAAGTGCAGATTTTAATAATACTGATGATGATAAGATGACATAAGATAAGAATACATGTTGAGATGATGATAAAATTACATTAAATTTTCAACTAACTGATTCATTTTACATGGACTTTTTGAAAATTAAATGCAATATTTATAAAACATTACGAGAAACCACATTTTCTCTTTTTCCTTATTCACATTCCACATTCACTACTTTTACACTCATTTACAAATAGTTCATACTTTTTATATACGCGGTGTAGTTAGGTAAAGTTGGTTGGTGGTCGCGGATTCACATGGTGCAATATTTGCGATAACTTACGTTGCAATAATAATTTACAGCATATTTCTGTCTGTTTTGATTTAGGTTTATCGTTCACTTTGTTGTCGTCTTTTTATGGTTTAAGAGAAATAAAAAGTATGTTTGTTATACCTTTATGGGTTTTATAACACGAATCTGCATTCATTACTGTGCAAATACAAGGTACACGAATGTTGTAAAAGTGTACGCTACAGAGATGTATAATTCACACAGACCCGAAACTTTAAAAAAACATTTTTACAAATTTTTTATGGTTTCAAGTAAATATTGGAAGCTATAAATGACAACGATTTATTACGAATGAGTTACATGCTATCCCAACACCCATAAGGGTCTCATTTAAAAATTTGTGATGGTAAAAATGCATTTTTCTATTTAGTGCATGCAACACAGAAATAATTTACCTAAAAGAGGAAATGACGCTGCTTGTTATAACAAGAAATGATATACAAAGAAGGTTCTTATTTAGTAGTTTTGATTGAAAAGGATCATATTCTGACCTAAAGTATGTTTGATAGTGAACAAAAATATATTTTCCTATTCAGGATGCCAAACAAGCAGTAGGAAACTATTACTATTACAAGATTTTTGATATTCAACTTGTTGTTGATTTTTGTGAAACTCACTCCTAGTTTGCCTACGACTTGATTACTGACAAGAATGTGTACATCTAAACTGTTTCAATTTTGAATTTAGCTTATGATATTTTGTGCATCTATAAGTATTATAGTCTTTCCCGTTCTACAAAATTTTAAAATTATCAACTTTCGGGGACTATACAATAGCTGTAGATGACTACTACGTTATGCGATTTCAGAGTTATTCTCAAAACTTGTTTTTATATTACTGGAGAAACGGAAAATCGTACTTGAATGCTGCATGATATGAGATTATCGATAATAAGTAGATCAAAAGATTTGAAAATTTACTTTTCACCTATATGTTTGCATAATTTCTCATTGTGTAGAATGCAAAATGTGAGGCATTTTAATTCAATTAATATTATAACCCAACTTTAAAAGCACTAATCTTGCCCAAAAATAGGTCAACTACTATATTAAGGTTTCAATAGGCTTGAAGCAAAGATAACGATTTAATCTAAAATCAGTTCGCCATACATTTATAACAAGCTAATTAATACTATTCCCACAACATAAACCCAATTTCAACAAAAATACGCGTTGCATTCTATGCATAATTGTGCTCAAAAATAAAAAATGATAAAACAAAAAAAACTCCATACCTTTAAAACGAATTTTGAATTGTAAAAAAGCAGAGAGTTTCTTTTAAATGTTTAACACATGATTTCAGGTTTATATTGACCCATTGTCATGTCCGGGTTGGCATTGCCATTGTCCTCCTGCTCTTGCCCAATTTTAGATTGCAGTCGATGTTTCGCAGCAGCACAGAACATGAATATAGAGCACAAATAGACATCATCACAACAGCGGCATCAATCAGAGCAGCGTCAAGTAGCGGAACAGTCAGTGCAGCAGTAGTAGAGTAGAACATTTAACAGCAACCGGAAACGTCATCATCAACAACATCATGACATGACCAGCAAATAATGTAGTATCACCGAATAAACGTCACGTATACAGAAAATAAAACAAAAACCAAACAAAAAACCTCACATAAAATAAAATACACATGTATAACGTACAACATATAAAAAATAAGTAGAAAGAGAGGGATAATATTTAAAATGGTAAATTACGGGAACAGTTTTAAGGTAAATTGGAGTAGTAGTATAGTGAGTGGTATTGCACGAAATGTTAATAATACTGTGAAACAAGGATAATTACATTTTTACAGGGTTTTTGTGTATGAAAAGAACGGACAATGTAATTCCCAACATGAAAATAAGCTCAATATAATGTACATTACAACAAAAATTCCATTATAAAAAAATTAATGCGTATCATTTTACTGTTCACTTTTCTGTGCCGTCGACGACGCCATGAATAGTAATGATTGATATACAGTGTATTCACTATTTTGTCGTTGTGAAAGGAAAGACTTGCAATAACATTCGGACACGGAAAGGAACAATTTCACACACAAAATAAAAAGTAATGACAACAAGCGAAATATGAATGAACAGAGACAAGATAACAGCACAGTTTTACAGCATTTTAGAAAAGACAAGGTTTTAAAAGCAAATGACACTTTACACTATGAGAAGAAACAACGCATATTATTATTTACGAGCAGTTTGCCGGTTGTTTAAATAAACGAATAATTTAGTTGGATTGTATCATTATGTGTTGTGTTTTTTCCCAAAAAAATTGCGACAACATAGCACAAGAATTGAGAACAAAGAGAAAATAATCATTAAAAGAAACGTTAGAAATTTTGTATCCATTAACTTTTTTGTGTTCCTTTTGTTTTAACAGCTGCAAAATAGCTTGTAGCGGTTCTGGCTTTTCCTTCTGTCTCTGCGTATTATTATTGAGGATTTTAAAACTGTTTGTTGCAGTTGTGTCAACAACATTATCCATGCAAAAATTATGTTTATATTATTGCATGCCAGGTAAACGAATATCAACATTCTACATAGTGTAATTCATTAACTTTACAAAAAAAGTAGGGGAAAAGCTAAAGAATGATAACCGAAGGCTCCCGTGTACGATAATGGTATTTAATGTATTTAATGATAACTTTACAAGCATTTCGCACAAGCAAATATATCTAAGAAGTTTACTTTTTATGTAAAAAAAGTGCTTGCTTTTTATCTTATCATTAAAAACCATTGTTTTTAAGATGCAAGTAAACAACACAAGAAAAATTTAAAAAGATGGAAAATGAAGAAAATAGTAATAAAATAAGTTATAATATAGGTACTTAAACATAAGCAAAGTAAAAGAAAAGAAGCATGTAATGAAAATTGACAAGCAAAAGGCAGTACAAAGTAAAAAGTTTGTGTTTTATGAAGAAAATGATTATTTTTCACTTATCGCACATGACCTATGTAAACAAAGAGAAACGGGAGCGTAAAAGACGGAAAATAACAAAAGAAATTAGAAAAGATTATAAAAAATGAATGTGACATGACGGTGGTGGTTGGTAATCATGTAAGCAATTAACAAAAGCAAAAGTACATCACGTTTCAATTTATCAAGGAAAAATAAAAATGTCTTGCCATTTTTTTGTACATCAGCTCATATACTACAAATACGCAGTAAATATAGCGTATAAATTACAAATATAGTCAGAAGTACTGACGGTGACGACGTAATGATAATTTCAAATTATCAAATGTAAAGTTTTCAACACAGCATAAGATATTAACTATACATGCACAGGTACCTAAAATTAGTTTATAGATTGAAAACTGATCCCAGTAAATGACGTAAATTTTATAACAGCAAGAAAGCAAAAATGATAGAAAACGAATTTTGCTGCGTGTGATTAGACAAAGGTTAAGAAATTCGAGTGATGATGTTGTGCGTGTTTCAACCTTGTTTCAACATGCAGGTGTATTTGTACAGTTGGCATATATTTTATTCTTTCGATTCTACAATCTACAAATGATAAGCCACAATCATGTAGTGTAAATGTAAAACTATTAGGTGTAGATCAAAAAGAAACAAAAATCAAATTTAAGCTTGTTCTAACAAGTTTGCTAATTCTGTTTTTTCACCAACAACCAAAACTGGGAGACATGTATACAATCAGTGAGTCCATAAACTATTCTCGATATAATATACACAATTCCATCAAATTCTGTCAATTCAGAAAATTTAACAATTGATATGAAGTAGTGATGAAATACAACATAAATATTGAGAAAACCCCTCCATAAAAATATTTTTGGTCAGTCGTATTTAGTATTTACGCGTGACAATATTTCCCATTTATTTTCTTTCTTTCTTTAAAACTATGTCTACCTTTCATTATTCACAATTAGTAATTTAACTGAAGCATGATGTACATGAAAGTGAAACATGTTTTGTTCAACAAAAACACAATACAACTTTCAATTTTCAACACGATGCAAAATCCTATGTAAGTACATCTTTCATGCTCATTTATTTATTTATGTATTATTATTAAACAAAAATCGATTTTTTTCAAACCATTTTCCAATAACATTTTCCTTAGAGCTTAATAAATTGGAAAGATTCGACAGACGAGAGTCACAATATTTTTTGCATTATTTAGTTAGTTTATATGAATCTGATCATTCTAATTCTACTTCCTAAATAGCACAAAAACGTGTCAGTCAGTAATGTTTTAATTTTCAACTTGAAGCTGATTGGTTTTATGCAATGGAAACAAAAATACAACTTGAGCCGTTCATCGACAATGAAAATTAAACAGCGTGACAACGTGAAATTGCACGTGCTTAGTGCTCTCTACTAATACTTCTACATATTCACAATTCTTATACTATTTACAAACTTACCAAAATATTGCATCTATTATTTTGAATACACTGTAATAATACAATTTATGGTTATAACGACTGTGTATAATGCTGCTCCTGAGAGAGTGCAATCAACTCTAAATTTGTACAATATCACACCAACCGCGAACAAAATATCATTATTACAGACTTATTAAAAGCATTCAATGAAACATCATTCACATAAAAATATGACATGAGCAATGCAATGCTTTTTATCATGCAAGTCATATTGCATTTTAAATATTAGTTATGAATACAAAAGCTATATTTGTTATTTCGTTCGGCCCCGGCAATCAGGTTTAATGTTGTTATCAACATCCCATCAAAAATACATCTTGAATGGGGGACAGCTAGAATAATTGCATGACTTCTTATTACCGAATGGAAATGTGTACAGTAGTTTTATGGACTCTTAGAAGAAAAAAATCATTTTCATTTTTAACTTGTCTTATTTATTTACCCTTCTCAAGCATCTTAATGCTATCATAATCATCGTATTCACTTACAGCACTTCTTAAGTCTTCTTGTTCATATTATTTTTTGCTCAATATTTTCGATTGATTTTGAATGAGAAAAGAGAGTTTGACAAGAGGAGAAAAAACCATTCTATTTGATCGCATCTTCATTTCACAAACAACATCATCATCCTCCCATTCCCCTCCTTCATGTACTCATAGTCATTCGTCAGCCAGAAAATAAAGCCAGTAAAGCAAGTTTTTCTTGCTGCGTTTGTCTTCTTGTATGTTATTTGTACTTTATATTTTTTTGCATCCTTTCAACTTAAGCATCGAAATTTTGAATCACTAATAATAAAACATTCACAATAAAAATCCTAATGTGCTTATTAATAGAAAGTGGTTTCTCTTTTTACTGTCCCTGCAGTCTACGATGAGGCGATTGCCATGATTCATGATCAGACATGTTTACTCGGTCACTAAAAACTATTTTTTATGAGTCTATAACAGCAAGTAATCCTATTATTGTCATACGATCGTACAGACATGACTATAAACCGTTGTAGCCGGTTTGGTCATCATCAGTATAGTATGGTGTTGTACATTGTCTCTGAACTGAAGTCTGAAGCTGAATAACATATCGCTTGTATATCTGTGTGCACATTGTTATTATTTGCAATATAATTTTAAAATTGTGATTTACGCAATATGGAAAAATATTTATTTCTATATGTAATCTAAGTAGGCATGTTATTTTCTGTTTCAATCCTGTTTTGAGTTCTCCTGATAGCCCGGTGTCTTTTCTGCTGAAGGCATAAAATGAGTATCAGATTATAAGAGACTTCAATACCCCACAAGACGTAATGTAATGAATGTAACGCACACTGCAATACAAACGCAGGATGTACTCAATCAGTCGCAGCTAAAGATAACGAAAGGAATACTATATATAACATACATATACCTATCCCATATGTCTTCTTTTTACCTGTATTATGTCTTTTTTTTCGTCTACCAGATTTTGTGCTAATTTCATTCATTTTTGCCCCCGGCAAATAAGTAAATTTCTTATGCTTTCTCATTATAAAAATTAAGGTAGATTTTATGCGTCAAAAATGTTGCTTACCTTCATTATTATCTTTAGTTGAAATAAAAAAGAAAGGAAAATTCGATAGCATAGTAGTGCATTGTTCTCTAACTCTGGTTTGTTTTTTGAATAGTTTTTCGAGGCACAGAAGACAAGAGAAGATAGTAAAAGTGATTTCAACGCGTCATCTTCCCAGTCGTGAGGAAAAGAGCATAACAAAAAATTCTAGAGTCTGTGTCTATCTTTCTGTGACCATCACCCCAAATTATAACTATACTTGCATTGCGCATACCACGCACATTTTATTGCAAATTGAATAATCTCGTCTGCTCGTTGTCTGGTCGAGTAGTTGACTTTTTGACTTTTGCAAAAATCTCTCCATAATATTCAATTTCTGATCTGTCGACCTGAAATTAGTAAATCCCTACGTGCAAAATTCTTGATAACATGCGATTTTTCTTCCTTTCTTATTTACAAGCATAAAATGAGATTAAAAAGCATGAATACATGATGCTAGGTATGCATGCTCTTAATATATAACCCAACTATTTATTGCAAAATCATTTTCCTGAACAGAGAACCAATTTGAATACATGGCAGATTTTTAAACAAAATTTTGCACAATTGCCATTGCCTCAGACAAAGTTATTCTTAAAAACGCTCACGGACAGACAAGACGATAGTAATACACACCATGCCACTTTTCTCCTTCACTTTTTATTATTTTTCTTTCAAAATTACACCTTTGAAGTGTTGCTCTTGCTCCGAGAACAAAATTGAAAATGCACTCTACTACTTCAACCAACGAACATAATTGCATGTCTGTCTTTTTTTATTATACCCGCTCTGCCTACCTACATCTCATTGTACAACATTGTAGCTTTTATGCATGTCTCTTCTCGCCGGTCGGCATTATCATCACTATTATTTTCCTCGAACAATCACTTCATATTGTGCACAAAAGATAAGAAGAGCAGCAGAGCAAAGTGCACTTTTGTCTGATATTTTTTAGATTATGCTGCACTTTACCTGTTTTTTTCTTGTACAGGTGCAAGTTGACTGACAGACTGACTGACTGATAAATCACTGTTGCGTTGAGAAAAAAACATAGTCTGCGGTAAAAGAAGAAAAAATATATACATCATTATCATCAACATCATCATGCGAATAAAACTAATGCATTTTGTCAAAGTTGAATGGAGGAGCTATTCATTTGACCGCGGCCATACGATTCTTTGAATATAGTTTAATGAATGGAAGAGACACAGACACATCCCATTCCCATATATCTCGCCGTCACCGTCGTCGTCATTCCCATCAACAACAGCATCAAGTCAATTAATGTGTTAAATGACGAAGGCTAGTGAAAAAAGTGAAAGCGTTCTCTTTCTTACCGTTTTATTTATTGCCACAGACTGACGATGCTCATTTGTCGTGTTGTCTCATCATTGTCTCGTCTACAAGTTTGCATATAAACCTTATAAACACTTGTTATTAATCACTGATGATAATGATGATGCTGATATGATATTATACATTGTAGATGATTGTGCGTTTGTTTGGTGCATTTCCCTTTCTTTATTATGGCCATTTATTGAGAAGAATAAATAAATAATGATGATAGAAGAGAAAAGCTATGAGATGACTTTAGTCATTGTATTACGTTTGCAACAGGGATATCGAGTGATGGTGAGAAGAGGGACAAAACGATAATGCATGAAATGAATGGGGGACAAATAATATCAAAGATAATAAGATGCCTGCTTAGTAATGATGATATGCTAATACTACTACTTCAATGGAACATATAAATGACAATTCAAAGTTTGGCTGAAAAAGTGATATCAACAAGAATGCAGTGAAATGAGGAACGATAGACTCTACTAGATTCAAGTGGAGACATGGACTGGTATTGTTGCTTTTCAAACTACCCTTTTCCTTTCTAACAAATTGCATTATTATAACATTGCATTTTTTAAGTAATGCAACCTGAAATGCAACTTGCTTAATGTTTTTTATTGCGTAGTTCTACATTATAATAATTCCCTAACTTCGTTTCCCCTTCTTTCTCAATCACTCAAAGAAGGTATCAATTTCAAAGCTCATTATCTCTCTGCACCTGTCGCTATTTTACCAATTAGGAGTAGACTCATGTCAGCGCACCAGTGACTTATTGCATTTTCCTGTTTAGTATTGGTCGTTAACAAAAATTGTCATATTATGATTACTATCATTGGATTGGCTTGAAATTCAACAGTTAGTTGTTGCAATTGCAATAATCTCAATAAGGATTATTCGTTCTCTTCCGCAGCTATTATTTCATAGATGGCTGCAAAATGGGTATCGTCCGCAAGTAAACTGTTACTAAATATATTTGAAATAACTAAAACAAATCAAGATTTTGTTTGTTTCAATAATCAAATCAAACCAGACCATAAAATTCTACCCACAGCAATAATAATGTCGTAGTCATATGCTCATTCGTGCAACTTAAATCTTGCCAATTAAGTAACGCTTATAGAAAATTGACCACTTTCCTTTTCCGATTGTTTGCTGCGGTGTATTTAAGGTAGTAGAGAGGAAATGAAATGTATTTAATTTATTTATGCATGGTCATATACAAAAATATAATGCTCCAACTCAAGTCAATATATAGTCAATGATGAAGTCGTTAAAATCCTATTTTAACTGTAATCAATGTAACAAGACCTTTTATGGAAGTAAAACAAACTAATAATGGCCAAGTTAAGTCTGTAGCAGCAACAGTAACGGTAATCACAATTGACTTTTGACATAAGCAAAAACATGACAAGCTTCACAAACAAAAACAAAGGCTACTACCGGCATTACTGACTGACTGACTACACGAATGTTATTATGCTCGTTATCGCAGCGACGCCATACTTTGCACTGCACTGCCCACCACTACTCTTATCCTTCTGTATTATGGCGTTTGGCTTGACTAATTCACGTGTCATGTCCGCATAATCTTCAGCTATCTCTTATTTATTTTTATGAGAGTTGCCTTGTTTAGATCATGTTTTCCTTTTTTGAATTTCTTCCCTATGCAATTAAACAAAAAAGCTCAATAATATGAGCAAAATAAAACATGCTCAGACTCAAAATACATATTACTCAAATCTACATGCAACAGAACACGATCGTGATTGAATATATTGTAACTGTGACCCTTCTTTCCTGATTCCTTTTTTGCTTTTATGTAACTAAAAATCCAATCACGTCCTTATTTGCAAACGATCATGTCGAATTTTGGTTAATGATTTTGAATCATCTGTTTTTTGACATCGTAAGAGAATCACATAATATATAATATTACAGTAATTGTTACTATATTACATAAAAATGTTTGCGTAAGAAAAACAAATGCAATCATAATTTTCAAATTGACAGCATCATCAACAAAAATGTAATGACAATTATCATTATTATAACATATTTATTAAAATATATTTTATGCTTATCCATATAATGTGGCATGTGCACAAAAATATTAATTTTCCAATATTCTACTCCTTCGAAACAATCGTTTGTTCATTGGGAGGCAAACGACGGAAGTTTCAAGTTTTAGTGAATTTCAGGCTTTCAAATTCTGAAATACAATCAGATTTGACATTTGCAGAGAGCATGAGCCTCATGCCTCAGTTTATATAATCGACAACCAACCTATTTCTCCTAAGTTAATATGCTTTCTAAATAATATTTTGTATCCGTTCGGTCAGTTACCTTTTTTAATCAAAGAAGAACATGTAGGATTTGTGTACCCATATTTATAGGCACGTGCATTGTTGGCAAGTTGCATTGTGGTTGTTGTGGAAGACATGCTTCATTTTGGAGGGCATCGAATGTTATCTTTGTAGCTACAATTTTTATTGTATGCTTCACTCAACAAACAAAACTACTGAGTTGTTTGTGCAAGTTTTTTGTTCTTACTGTTTCACTGCACCAAGTATCGATATATTTGATCGCGATTGAGTTGCATTGGATCTGTGAAATATGACAATTTGATGTGGCGTCCGTTGACTGCTGACCAAATAGATTTACTTGCATATTTACTTATAAATATGTCGTCATGGTTTTGCCATAAATTTTAAAGAACACAAGTGTTTTTTTATATTGATGTTCTGAGATTATGCACAGTTACAAGTTTGATTCTTCTCTAGATTGAAAACAAAGATAAGAATGAACGAATTTGCTAAAGCAAAATGAATGGAAAAACAAACCTAAATAAAACAACATAATAAAAATTGAGCTGTATATGAGGAGTAGTGCAACTTTAGCAAAAAACATCAAATTGCAATGTTAATGATGCACAATGCAATATTTTTGGACGGTTGGCTGACCGAAATATTGCTTCTGCGTCTGACTCACTGACCAACCATTATACTAACATGAAAATCAAGCCAAGTAACATGTTTTCAGTCAGAAGAGATGAAATAATTATTACGCAATATAATTCTCTTTTATGAACTTCCTGAATAAAATGATTTTTTGTTGATAATTTTATTGTTATTACCGATGCTATCGATGATGCTTTTTTCTTGTATATGAAGTTCTCTGGTGACTAGCCAGTCAAATTTGCTTTTAGCTTGCACTTTATAATGAAAAAAAAATATGCAAACATAAAATGATGGATAGAGTTAATCGTAAGTTTCGAGCAAAGTCTAGCAAATAATGAGGCATTTCTTACATTTACAACACTACAGTACACGAATCGTCACAAGAATAAATTTCATATGGTTCATTTTAATGCAAGATATTCATCAGAAAAGTTCATACAAATAATAAAAATTCATTCGTATATTTGTTGCTAAATACTGTTATTTGAGCAGAGCAATATATAGATAGTAAAGAAAAAAGTAGAGAATTTCAACCATTTTAGTAAGTTTTTCATTCTTTGGCACATCATAATAATGTTTAGATGATGAACATCCAAGTTTTAACACAGAGCATATAAAGCAGTTAGCAGGAATGTATTTACTCTTTGTCATTCTATTATAATTTATGCAATTCTTGGCTTAAAATCGTGCAGATGGTGAGTTATTGTGCATTGTGCAATAAATGATTTAGCATAACAAAATAGGACATTTTACGACCACTTCCAAAATATGATGAATTTACGGTAACAGGATCAAGCCAAGAGGGGCAGGCCTTTTACTCTCCTCTTTAAATAACTTATTCAAGTCAGCACCAGAAATAAAATGCCTAGTATTTTTTTCACATAGTACATAATTATTTCAAATAAAGTGAAGACATAATAAGAAATGCCCCGCTTAAAACTTAAAAAAATGTTGCCATAATTTACGACCATGAGGACAATGATTGTCAAGTCAAGAGAACTCCAAGAAAAGACCAGCGAGACTGGTGATGTGAGAATATGGAGGACAGGAGGTAATCACGCTGTTCTTAATATTGATATGCTGACATTTTGGCTCTTATTTCTTTGTCTTTTTCTCAACCGACATATGATTATGGTGGCGATCCCTGATCACAGAGACATGTGAAAACTAATATATTATTAAGCTCTTTTGAAAATGAATAGATGTAATACTAAATGGCATTAATAGGACATGATTCGCGTGATATTTCCTCCCTTTGCCTTCTTCTTCGAAAACACATTATGATATATGGAATGGGATGATAAATATGACACTACAAGAGAAATAGCAGATAATATGCACCATGTGTACATAATTTTGTGTACTCTACGGTGTTCTCAACCATTTTTATGCAAATTCACCTCCTCTGTCGAAGCGAAGCTGAGAGAGAAAAAATGCGTGATATTTTGCCCTCTGTACTCCGCCGTAGACATACCGTGAGTTGAGGTTCAAGTCCAACAGAGGTTTTCCTATTCTTTCAAGAAGTCGTGTGAAGTTGTCTGCCTTTTCGTGTGTGTATTCAAATAATATGATTTTTAAATGAAACGTGCTAACTAAAAGTTTTTAGCAGTACTTATAAAACAAAGTACCGTAGCATGAAGACACCAGGTAAACCAACTCCGTGACTGTCGACTCAGCATTTTAAAAGTGCGTAACCCAGGCCGTGCCTATTTTCCCTCTGCAATTTTCTGTATTTAAAAGTTGGCAATTCAGCAATTTTTTATTTGCTATTGTATTGTGAGTTGTGAAATGCGATGGAACGGGAACACACATCATGGGAGTTAAAGCTCAAATAAAATATGCATATACTTTTTAAACGCAATAAAACGGTAAAAATGATTTTCTCATTGCAGGTGAAAAATGAAAAGTACGAATTCAAATAAAAGTGTGGTATATGTCATTCTGCGTTACAATGTGTCCTTCCTCCTTCTTCATTTCATGAAGCAAGAATGAACAAAATGTAACAGAAAAAACTAACTACTCGAAAGAGGGAAGGTCGGATCAAGAGTAATGAATGTGATGTCAATGTCGAAAGGAAGAACAGGTGAAACGACAAGAGGAAAAACACATTCGTAAAATGCACTGCCATGCCTCAATTTTTAACACCATTAATGCATCAAGGTATCTTTTACCAAGATGTTTTTTGGTTTTTTTTTTTGGATGTTTTGGAGGTGTTATTGTTATCTTCAGCCTCAGCCTATTTTTTCCACTTTAGCTTTTATTATGCGCGGTGCTATTGATGCTATTATTAGTATTTACACCGGCATGCCATCAGTGACATTACTTTTATGCATTAGCTATTTTAGCAACGACTGACAACAATAATTATATTGTAAGCACACATTTCACGCTTCGGGGAAAATCCAATTTGTCACGTTTTGAAAAGATATAGAGAAGACGGTGACGGGGAGGAGTATTTATTAGCATAATCATAGGTTTAACTGCTACAATGTACAATGATCTTATACTGACTTGGTGACGCAGCTTATGTATAGGAGCTTTCGCATGCAACCGAAATTAGTACCCGAAAGAAAATCAAACTAGAATTTAAAAGGAAACACAGATGATGATGACAAAGACGATATTTGACAATGATAAGAGGAAATGACCGAGTACCTTAAATACCAAGTGTGAATTTTTATTAGCGGATGTTGTTGAATTGTTTTCATTTATTATAATAGTATGCGTACTACAGAAAATGACAGGCGATGAAATTGCAACAGGAGAAATTTCTGATACTGTCACAGCATTAAAGTTGGATTGAAAGATGGGTTAGTAGAATTTGATGAAAGATTGTATTTTAATGACACGTCAAAAAAAGAGGCAACCGAATCGTTAAGCTTTAAAATATATGGCATGTACAGCATGCGCTATATGTACTCATCGGAAGACAATCTTTTTTTCCTTGAAGAAAGATGCCGGAAAAGTTGTTGCAAGGATATGTGTATATTTTGTACATAGGTTAGTGAGATTTTGGAAGGTAAAGTATCAGCATGTTTAATGATAATAATAGTGTTTAGGTTTAAATGCATTTATAACGTTATAAGGCATATATACAATAATTTAAACTTAAACGTATTATGACTGTACAAAAAAGTGTTTATTTTAGCAACATCACCATTGTATGCAGATTTTGTCTATCGACTTGCTCGAGGGGGTGGATTAATGTGAAATTGTGAATGGAATACAATATTTATATATGTACACAGCATTAGATTTAGCAAGATTAGGTGAATGTATATTATATGTAAAAATTGAAAGATTATTATGCTCAAGCCGGAAAAATAAAATCATTCTAAGTCTTGAGGGGGAATAATAAGTGCTGACTGCTACGTAGAAAGAATTATAGAGACATAATTACAAGAAAAGAAAACGCTATACAGAGAGGAAGGAATAAGATTACTTCTTTGGGAGAGACATATAAAAACAAAACTTTAAAAGATCGATTTGACATCCCTTCTAGGTATAAATTACTTAAGTTATGAATGTACATTTTTTACAAGTTATACAAATAATAGAAAATCGCTATCACGCTAAATTTAGCACTGCCACTCTTTCAGCCACTTTTACATTATTGCATTGTTGTTTTCCTTTGAAGTAAAAAAACCGACATGATAGCGACGGCAATAGAACACAAGGGTAAATTAGTTTTTGAAAGGGCTGAGAACAGAATGTAAAATAAAAATATAAACTTGCAAAGTGCACTTTTCATTTTTGCATTTGCAGTCAAAAGGAATGAAAAAGTGGATACACTTCTTTTTTATCGTTTACTAATTTTAAAAATTCGCTGGTGGTACAAGTGGCAGTAATCTCTCTCTGAACTCTGAAGCAATTGCACATTATTAGATTTTTTGCACAGATATTTTTTTCGCGAGAAGGCACTTAATGACAAATTGTAAAAGAATGAGTAAAGCAATGAGAAGAGTGAGAAAGAAGTTATAGAAAAAAGAAAAAGTAGTTGCGCTGTGGAGTAATATTGCTAAAAACTTGCCTTTTCGGAGTTGGGTGTAGTAGATTTGTCGCTTGATCGAGTTTTGAGGTCAACCTCATCTTTTTCACGACGATGAAGACTCGGCACACTTGATTTTTTCTCGGCATTCTTGAATAAACTGTAAAATTGGGCCACGTACGTGAGAACCGAAAGTCGGTCAGGAACTTCGTGGGCGGCCATATCTACACACAAACAAAAGAAAACGCAAAAAAGTCACACTCACATGTAGACAGACAAAAAAAAATTATGTTACATTCATGAACAAAAAGAAAATGAATAAAAGAGAGATTCCTTTTTTTGAAATCTGTCGACGACCACGAGGAAAGGGGTGATAATGATTTCATTGTGTATACCTAGCTAAATTATTTTTTCTTCAATGTTTGAAGTTTCTAGAAAAGCGAAGAAACGGCGATTTTCAAACAGAAAAAAGTGAATGAGTTTTGAGTGAGTGTGTAGGTAAATGAAATGATTAAATCGACACATCGACACAAAGAGAATTACTTTTTTTTCGCATAATCATCTTCGCCATCATCAGCGTGCACTTTTTTCACATGCATGGGCACCACCAGCATGAATGAAGAACGAAGATGCATTCACTAAATTTTACTTGTATTTGTTATGCTGATGAGAGGAAGGCAAAAAAGAGAAAGATATATAGAATTACATTTTTATTACCTAAAAACCATTTTGGAGTAATCCACATTGTAAATATGATGTTGTTTAAACATAAAATGGGGAGGATGAACACATTAATGTTGTAGACTGCTTTTAAAGAACAAATTGCAAAGCGGTTTCTTCTTTCCCATCAAGATTTTAACATCATCTTTTGATTCCTTTATGCACACATCTCACAAACATGCACTACAGTGGTAGTGTGGTGATGGTACGTTAACTAGGTTCAAAATTACTGATACGATAATTTTTTTTCAAAGAAAAAGCTGAGAACATTATAATTAATCTATTAATTTTAAACAATTTTTTCTCTATTCATTTAAAAAAATTCTATTATAAATTACTATTTCATACTTGGTATGCATACATATGCAGATAATGGCACATGCAGGTAATAAAACTGACACTTATCCTTCTTGTCATGCATGCCATCACCAGTGTGGAATCTCTATAATGAATGTAGTATGTGCACTAAAATGAAAATTCATTTTGCTATTTTTTGCAAACATTTGCAAAACTCGAAACGAGGAATTTTTACAAAAAATCAGGTACTCAACAAACTAGTCGCATGCGTGGAACAATAAAACGAAGAAAAACAAATATTTATTAAAAGGGAAGACAGATTAGGACAGAGAGCTAAGTTCATGAAAAGGAGAGATTTGGCAAAAAACGCCTCTTTGCTTTTATTTAGTTAAACTTACCCTCAGGATCAAGCAAAGCAGGAATTCCCAGTTTACTCTCTGCAGTTTCAAATGCCAACGAGCAATTACCAATAATATCGGATGGATCCAACTTTTCATATTCACTGCAAAAAATAAAAATATTAGTAGATTAGATGACGACGATGAAATGGAGGTAGCAGCAAAAAGTATTTTTTTCACTATTTAGCATACTTTTTAGTGGCTCATTATTCAAAACCTTAGGTGATAGGCTATTTTGACTTTAACGCAACTTTTCGTTTCATACAAAACAAGAAAATTATTTAATTTGTGAATAATGAGATTTGCACTTGAGTAACCAAATATGGTTGAACGCAAATTTATTTTAATTAGTAAAAAGTCGACGCTTATGTATAGACAAAAGTAGGTAGCCTGGTTTAATAAGCAAAAATTATGATTTCGTTTTCCATAAGCACACAAATTGCCGCTTCTTTTTTTGCGATCACGTAAAATAATGAATATGGTATTTGGCGTTTCAAGCAAATTGCAAATTGGTCATTGGTTTGAAACGTGTTTGTTTTTTGATTTTGTAAAAAATGATTTATGATTTTGAAAAAGGAGTTATGTGATGTGGGACGTGGGATGTGAATTTTTTGGGTATCTTACATGAGATCTGGTCTGAAACGGTGGATGAGTGCGCAAAATGCAAGACCATTCCTCCAGCTGGTTGTCATATTGTCAACTCGTACGTTGGGGTAGCCGTCTGTAAGCTGTCTGCACCACGCTTCGAGGGCGAGGGGTCCTCTCTTTTCACGGCCCATCTATGAAAAGATTTAAAAAATAGCAAACAATTAAAATCATGAACAAACAACAATCTTACTGACATACTTAATGGTCTTCATCATGATAGCGATCTTGATGTGCACGCAAAGTCGAGCTTTAAAAAATTAAATTATGGATACTTCGTTTTCGTTTAGACCTATACAAACCCGCATTTTTGTTTTATCGCAGATGCACAAAAGGAAAACCTATTTTATAATTGAGATGATGATAATGATGGTCAACAAGTAATACAACTTAGCGCAAAATCTTCTACTCATCTCTGAGACCAGCCTATAACCACCTACGCAAACGTTGTAACTTTCAATAAAGAAAATAACACGCATTTTGTATGTACACATGCATATATTTTAATCTCGAATCTCGATGATTGTCAGCTTCTCAGATTAAAGACTTAAGGAAAATAAAAATCAGACATAAAAGGAAAGTTGTTCGTTGTTCATTGAGAATGAAAATTATTGTTATTATTATCACAATTATAATATCATTTTATCGTTTTCAAATTACGTTATGGCATGCTCCGCACGCTGAGCGGCATTAATAAAAGTAAAATGAGACTTCACTCCACCAAGCACAAAGCTGCACTCGATGAAAAGACTAAAGATTAGATTAGATTTTTGATCGTCATCAGCAAGGCTGATAAGAAAAGAATGTAATTTATAAATTCAAGAAAAATAATATTGGAACTGAAATCTGGTGCAACGCCATAAAAGTTACTGTCCAGCTGTTCACCCATTTTACTGAACAAGAAAGGGTACATTATCAAGTACGTAAATTCTAATTTTGATATCAGTGGGCTGAAAAAAATTGCAAAATAATAACAGCCCGGCGATCGTAATGCCATACAGCTTTAAAGCTTTAAGCGTGACAACATTCATGCTCTCATACTCTTCTTTCGTTTCTTAAAATGTGCTTTTATTTGTTAGAGAAAATTATAAATCTTAACCTTGACATAATGTATGTATCTCCGTCCGGAGAATAATATATTAGGTGGGGGCAATAATAATTAAAGTGGGCGAATGCGCAAGGTCTCTCACATTTAAAAACTTCAATAAAGCCTTTTCTTCGTCTTCTTCAATATTAGTTCCCCTCCTTCTTCTCTAAGAACCACTCTCACTCATCATGACAATTCCTCTGGACTTTTAGAAAAGTTATGCTATCATTTACATTATTTTTACCAACTAGACTGGACAGTGCAGGGAGGATGCGAATAAAGCCTTTTGAAGAACAAGGAGGCATGTATCATTATAAACATAACCATAATCATTAAAAATTCTAAAAACAGTCTTCTTGAGGTTGGAAAAGCGAATACAAGGTCTTGGATTACCAGAAATGGCAAACTTTAAAGATTATTTTAAGAGATATGTAGGTATAGTGGAATATTTCCAAGAAAAGATGAGCTATATACCGAATATCATCCTTTTTGTCAAGACTATATATTACCATCTTCTTGTTCTTGTGGTTTAATCTCTCTCTTGACTCTGCACCTCACTTGACTTGAGTTTTGATACTTTTTGCCATTATTTTTAATGTATATTTTGTCATGAAAAAAAGTATTTAAAAACTGGAAGTGACCATTCTCTATGTTGTACTGTTGTACAATTTACAGTTTTGTGTGTTTCATAGACCACCATGAAGGGTTTTTTAAATTTAAGAACAAGCAGAAGCCGTATATCAGCAAAAAGACAATTATTATCATTACTACCATTTGTAGTTGTATGATTCAGCTTCAGCTTCCTCTTAAATGCCTGCCTACTAGTTGGTTTGACCAAACGCACAGTCAACATGTAATATTAGATATAACTTGACATATAAGTACGTTTATTCATATTCATTCGATTACCCAATTCAAGAAATGCAAGCAACTTCATATTATGATTTCGACATCAAGAAACAAGGGTAAAAAGTATTGCGTACATCGCAAGTTGTAGGATTCCACGCAGCACGGAGTTTACGGCCAAAACACATATAACAGACATGATAACGATAGTAAAACCAGCGCGACTAACTAAACAGAGAAAATATTTGAGCACGCCTAAGAAATTATGCTCGTGAGAGAGTGATTCAAATTGACGAAGAGGCCCAACCCCGGAGGAATAAATAAAAATCATCTGTGGTAAGTTATAATAATAATGCTTATCCTTTGGGAAACGAACAATGAGGCTTCTTCAATATCGCCTTTACCGTGGTCATGATGTGAATTACAAATTACAATCATCATGAATCATGAGTTTTTCTGAGTACAGCTATAGTTTAATAGAAAAAGAGCAGAGCAGAAGTTAAAAAGTTTATATTATTTATGGAGCTACATTACCACACGTACAATTACGTCTTACGTCTCTTATACGCAGCAACGGCAATAGAACATAGAACATCGTAGCATTCGAAAATAACAGATGCAAATGCACCGCAAATATCGTTATGAGATGGTTATTATGATAAATGTTCGTTGAAAGAGAGCACAAACAAAAACAAACGGCAGAGCAGAGATAGAAAAGAAATGAAATTAGCGGTACCGTGTTAGGAAGATGATATAACGTAGTACGTTCTCGGGTCAGGTCACAAAAAATAAACTCTTATCAATATCGATTTATCTATATCACTGGTCACTTCACTGAAATAATGATAACTTATTTGCAATGAAAATTATCAAAGAATCAAAATAGGAAACCCCTTTCGCTTAGTTTCTATTTCCTCGACAAAAGATTATTGCACGTCACGTAGTACTTACGTAGTAGCTAACAGTAAATTTTGAAAACAGCCAAACGCATGCATTCACGAATTTGCATAATATGCTTATTCGAGTGCACGGAAATACAAAACATAAACATAAAACTCTGATTGAAATTGAAAAATGGAAACAAAGAAAAATAGTATCTTTAAACTTGGCGCGGCATGGAGTTGGGAAAATTGATTAATTTTGATTCTAAATCAGATTGCTTTTCTTTTTCGCTACTCAAAACTCCACTTCCACCTTGAATCTTCTTTTCACGCTTTGTACGAGAGCAAAAAGTCAGCTTGAATAGCTGATGACTAATGATTTAACTGTTCAATTTATTGTAGATTAGTAATACGATAAGAGTAAAAAAGTAAGTAGAAATACGAAATGTAATTGAGAATTATTTTTCGTTAGGAACTGAGGAGGAAATTTAGTGAAAGGAGAAATTTTCAATATTCAAATCGAGCTTGTATTTTGTATCTATCGCGCTGTAGTGCTGCGTACTTACTGACAGTCTATTTTGCTGACTATCTCAATTCTGAACGTGAGAATGCGAGTGACTACTTATCTTGGATAAGTTCAATCGACCGTAACAAAGCCATTTACTAAAATGAGGTAGAATTCAACCTGCTATACGACGTTACAATACGAACGAATGCTTTCCTCAGCTAAACAGGAAGTCCCTCGTCGTCATTTTTTCTACTTTGCGTCTGCACGTTCCTAGTGTTTAACTGTGAATTACCAATTCTTTCTGCTTTAAAATCGACCAACAAAAGGCTAAACCACTACTGCTTATTTGGACATTAGTAAAAAGTAAAAAGATGCGTAGGTAAATATGTTATTCAGTTTGATGGTGATAATAACGGAAATCAGATAAAGATAAAACCTTACTTGCTTTTTTATTTGCTTTCCTTCCTTTGTCTGCTGTCTTTTGTTTTTATGATTTTAATATTTTATTACCTTTTATCGAAAAAACAAGTACGCACACAAACGTTTTAAAAGAAAAACAACTGGAATTATAGGTGAAAACAGCTATTCAGAATTTTCTTTATAGATATTAGTATACATGTTTCAATACTTTTGTCGAATTGGTCGCAGCCTGATATTATAGACTTGTTATCAGCACAGTTCGGTTGACAGACTAGACAAGACAACTATCCGTTTTTGATGGTGTTTGTATGATTTGATGATTTTTTGGTTTGGCGAGGTGCACTTGTCTGTCGTCCTATTCTGTTGCTTTTTGTCACTTGAGTGAGACAGAGACGTGTGAAGTGCGAAGAGATCTTTGTAAAATTGACTACAGCAGAAGCCTAACATCATTGCTATATCTCATCATTCTCCATTCTATGCACTCCTATATTTCCTACCCACACAAAAACAGAAAAATGAAATGTTTAACAAGTGGAGTATCATCATAATGTAGAGCTCATTAAATTAGCCACAAAATCTCCATTAAAAACTTAGTTTACGACAGTATTATTGACATGTTCAAGATTTACAGGTTTTTCGCAGACAACTTTTTTCTATAAACCTCTATACGCAAAACCAGCAGTAAAAATTGACCATATTGTATGAATACCTAAAAACTGACTAACTACTCACCAAAAAACGATAATATTGTTATGGTTCACTAATATACTGTAATGAAATCACAATCAGCTCAAAACATCTGTCTGCATCTCCTTTGTTTCTTTCACTGCTCTTATTATTATCGCCACGAAAATTGGTTTATGGAAGTTCACTCTAAATATGGTTAAACAATAACACGTATTGGAGGAGGAAGAAAAACGGGTATTTTGACATATTGCTTGCACTTCATGCATAATGATGATGATAAACTTATGTGAGTTGGATGATGACACTATACTACCAGCGAAAACAATACTATTAAAATACACTAGGCACTGGCAACGCTGTGACTAATCTACTAAAGCTCAAAATTGTACCAAATATCCTGATAGTTTGTGTCCCACATGCATAATATGATTCTTGTAAGCTTGTAATACGGATATAATGTTATTCCTCCGCTCTCCTACCTCACCAACTGAAGTTGATACTAAATCCCACTCACTAATACATATAGCTTCAATTTTTAACATTCGTTTCATTAAATTTGCATTTGTTCAGTTAGGTATATTTATTATTCTAAAAGTAAATCCGACTGATCTTGAATTGGTGAATGGGTGGCTGGACTAATAAAATAAACAACGACTACAGAGGACAGCCATGAGCACAAGTGTCACCGGGCAAGGAAGAAGACGAAGGAGAAGGAGACACCATCACATCATTGCATTGCTATATTGTCATTCTCAATAGATCTGTATGACTCAAGCCATCCCAGGAACGTCCATCCGACCGTGAAAAAACAACTCCATAAGTCATTCCAAATGAAAAACGAGTCCAAACTTCCATTTTCGTGATTTTAATATAATCAGATAAACAAGCTGGTGCAGTTCAAACTACTATACTATCGCCATGATTGTAGATGGAATAAGAAATCTAAAACCTTTTCAATTGCAAATTTATTTTTCTGCATGAATGGACGTTGGGTAACGTTTGTTTGAGAAGAAGACATAGTAAAGAAACGAGAATATTTAAGGCCTTGCTTTCCAGTCATTCTTCTAATGCCATATTCTATAATAATATCTTATCCACCTCCTCTGCCTGTCTAGTTGCGTTATAGTAAATTAAGATTAAATAGACATTGTCATTCGTTAATAATACATACTATGAATACGACTATTATTATTCCGACAGATAAGAATGATGAAAAAGGACAATAAGTTGGAATGAGAGGGTATTATTATTGCTATTATAACTTGAAGAAGTAAAAAAAAGTCCGATTAGATAATAATTTGTGCTTGAAGGGTTTGTTTTGTAGTAAAATGTTGATGTAAGATGTGAGGATGATACCAACAACGACTACGCCAATGTTGCTAATGCTCATTGCTCACATTGCTGTCTGTCGTGCTTGCCTTTACAAGTGTCGTGAATTTTTTGCATATGATGATGATGATGATGATGATGATGACATTCACTCCACATGATGATCGCCAAAATCGCCATTAGTATTATATGGGCATCGCATCACTAGTCACCTCAACATCACACACATGGATTCATCAGAAAAAAAGCCAAAACCAAGGTCAAATGTCCATATATGCCCGTATTACGAAATTTATGAAATAAAGAAGATGATCACAAAGTCATTTTAGAATAAGTATAGGTATAAGTGATATACATCTATATAAAAGTAGGTAGGTATATGGTATATTTTAATCTGCAAGCCTTGTTTTCTGTTTAAATTGCTTGGCCAAGCGAGAAAAAAGTATACATTACGAACCAAGACTGTTTTTGCAGATGAGATCAGTACAAGTTAACATACCTATAGACGAGCTTCCAAAAGCAAAATGAAATACTGAAAAATTAACGAGGTGGAAATGACGAGTGAACAGGCTGTTTATCTTATTGGATGGATTGTTACATAAATGCGCAAAAAACCACACATCTTCCTTTCAATTTTTATTAGTAGTAATGCTTTTTTCTTTGAAGAAATGAACAACACCTTTAAAAATTTTGTTTTACAATGGCTTATTCTTTAGTTTCCTCTCCTGTCAACCAAGTGCAAGACTGAAAAATATATCTTTTTGGAGAAGGACATATGACAGTCATGTGTCTGTGTTTTCTTAGATAACCTGTTATGGACACTCTTTGAAACTCGGCAGAAATCGCAGCCTTTTGTTAGCTGTTAAATGTATGAACGTATAATCTTTACTTTGAGGAGCATCAATTACACTTTGGCAAAAAGAAGACGTAAGCCAATCTAGTAGATGAAAGATGAAGTCAAGGTGCAAGGATCTCTTTTTACTTTTTATGAGATCGTTTCTTTTCATAATCTCACGATCTTTGATCTTGAATAGAGAGACGCCATGTAGGACGGAACTAAAAAAGAACTAAAAAATAGGTAGTTGAATATGTTTGCAAATTATTGCAAAATATTAATTATTAAATCTTCAACTTTTAAAAGTTAACGGCAAATACGGACATGAATTATCATGGACTATTATATATTCCTTATCGAGTTGCTGTGGCCAACAAAGGATGGATGCATTATGCATAAAATTAAAAATAACGGAACGTGTTATGTAAATATGTACCGGCAATGCACCTGAAGAATCGCTAAAAAATAAGCTACCAAGTGGTGCTGTAAATGCTAGTTGCATTAAAATCATATTTATGTTTCACGTATGGATTTGTGGTGGAACGAACGCAGAAAGAAGCTCGTTAAAATCGACAGGAGTGGAATGAGTAATTGATTTGCGTTTCTCTACGGAAAAGATGGGTTTTACAGAAATTGCATATTTGTTAAGGCTTTTGGCATGCATGCTTGTTGCAGGTGCGAAGCACAGTGAAAATTGAAAATTCAATATTTTTTCTTCTTGTAGAATGGCATAAGCTCCTCTTTTAGTAGTTGTTATTAAAGAAGTCAGTAAAAACCACGTTTTCGTCGGACAGATGAGGGTTTAAAAACTTTTAAGACCGCTGTATAATTGATTTATTTATTTGTTATTGTGGTGTGGGTAGTAATAGGTTTGAATATTAGCAAAACTTTGGCAAAAGCTTGGCTTATAGGATAGGTATCTTACAATATTACCAATTAATTATTACTTTTGGCAAATATTATGATTATGAGTGATAACGATTGTCATCATAAAATATACTTAAACTATTCGTGATGATCTTCTACTTACCATGCCCATAACAATAACATTCACATTCATGAACAGTCAAATATATTTGAACCTTGAACAAGAAAAATAAAACGTAATGACGTGAACAAATCTTTATTTTTTCCCTTTATTAAAAATGATTTACAATGAGACTGAAAAAGTGAGTTTTGAACCCGTTAAAAATGACAAGATTTGCATTTTGACTTCTTATGAAGTTTTTTAATCGAACTTTTCCACCTTCAGTAGTACGCAGTATTAAGTACTGCTGTATATGACCGTTTATTCATGTAATAAAATATGATGTGACCTGACAATCTTCATAATAAATGGAACCCTACCAAGATGTTTTGTAAGGACATGACATGACATAACGTGAATCATTCAATTCAATACGTAGATTATTCCTTTACTTTTCTCTTGTTTTGATTCGAGACATGTTTCTCCAATAAGGCATATTATCCCTACTTAATCCTTGTCACTGTCATTTATGCACGAAAAGACAAAAAATACTTCTTTACCCTTTCCATTCTACTCCTCGCCTTCGTTTAATTTATCGTTAGTAATCCAATCATACAGAATAAATAAAAACATTATTATTATGGATCGGATGATCACTAGCGCTCTATCTTCTTGAGATTTCTCAGGCATGAATGGTTTTGTGACAATGTAGCACCATGAAAGAAAGCACATCAAACAAAATACAGTTTACCAAACTCGACAAAATGTCACATCGACATACAACGACATATACGCATGTACGTGTACTTTGAACATATGCAGACTTTACATCTATAATTTTTTTTCTCCTTTAAGAATGCTTCACGTGCAGTCCTTCAAACAAGCCATAAGTAAACCTGAAATGTCCTCTCCTGTCATTTCTATTGTCCATAATATTATGCATACATTAAAAATCCTATGAGCAGTAGCAGAACGACCGACTGTGTAATGAGGAAAAAGGTTATTCAGTAGAATTCAAAATGGTAATGTGTCCTCAACAAACGTACCTCTTTTAAATATTATTATCTCTGTTTTAAAACTTTCAATTTAATAAATAAACAAATAAAATATATAATGAAGGTCCCACTTCCTACTGTTTTAGAACATTAAGCTAACTATTTAAAATTCATGTGTCATGCGTGTAAGTTCACATTATTATCATTTCAGCTCCTCTAAAGGAACTTTTAAAGTCAAACACAACCGTGTCGCTTTCGTCATCATCATTAGTTATTCCGTACAAGTCCTTTCACACTGTACAGTTTGTACAAGTACTTAAATTTTGGTTACTGCAAAACCGTTCATCAGCAACAACTTCGTCGCTAGTCATGATTTAAAATACTACGCACTATTACTACGCAATCGGCTTACAACAGTATATCATGCAATATGTATGCTGTATATGCAATTGTGCCCAGCAATCAACTTAAAACAAAAACTTCTTGCTTTATTATATTATTCCTCCTCCTTCCCCTTCAACGATTTCAATGCAAAAGACAAGTGAAAGCAATGATAGTCCTGCTATTAAGGAAGAGTACAATCATATTCATATGTTTAATAAACTCCACCGAGAGGTAATTGAGTAAAAAAGATAAATGGACTTTTGACTGAATAGGGTCTCTGGTTTTACATCTGTGTGTCTCCTCGTTGTTTATTCTCTCTGTGAGGCACCAAAACAGGATTATTATATTGTTCTTGGTTTGTTTTAAATTCAATTCAATTGAACTGACAATAAAAAGAAAAGGAGATCTGTAAAAATGCATTCTGCGTAATGATTTGAACCTAAGGACGAAAAGAACATCAAGTAGTTGAAACAATGTCGAACGATACAATTAAAATTAAATGGCTTTACATAGTGCATCACAGCAGCTGAAGAAAGAGTGAGGGAGATGCCGAAAATTATGTTTGATCCTTGCTGATAATGATATGATGATGATCTTCCTCTATTTTGCTACTAGATCAATGAGAGTAATGAGGAGTAATGAGACAGTTCATTAGAAATAAAAAAACCTTCATTCTAATGCTAATATCAATTGGCATTGGCATAAAGAGTGCAGAGACCTAAAAAGCATAAAGAAAGAACACATGGTAGACATGCGAAACACGCATTGAAGTTTAAAAACCCAATCTACCAAATCTGGTACAATTATTATTATTATTTCTATTTGGCTTCATCATTCAATATTGATCCTCAGCTACTATCACCAATAAAATACATTGAAACCAGTAGACCACCGCACCCAACCCACCACCACCTACTTGAAAAAAAAATTATAATCAAGTCTTGTTGTTAAAATCGTTGTTTATGAGCTCTACTTTTGACTTCTTTACAAGCGAGCAGATATTGCACGACAACTACCGCAGGTTTTTTATTTTTCCTCTCTCCTTTTTACTGAGAAGCCGATTGATCATCTTTAACCTATCATCATATGATTGGAGGCAATTCTCTCCAATATAAACACTAACAAAGATTTAATAGCTCCACACACTCAAGAAACTTGACCAAGACTTGTCGATCGATAATGAAAATTTGTTTTGAAGCGGTATTAATGCGTGAGTCCGTAAGTGCATAAAAATATTGAAGCAATCAAAATAACAGCTACCTACTTTACTCGAACGCTATAGATGTTATATGAAACTGTGCTAAATACTAGAGCCGATGATGACCGGGCCATTATCATGCGTGACCTTCTTTTTACTCGCTGTGAATTGAAAAACAGCAAAAACTAATCAAGAACTTTATGACTACCTATCATCTAATCGAGTAACAAAAAAAACACACAAACATAGACAACAGGAAACATCATTTTAGCATCCCTTAACGTTAAGCTGTTATCAGTTTTTTTAGAAAAACAGGCTTAGCTAAACTTCCCCCAGACTAATCATCATAATCATGACGATCGCGTCCCCACTTTGGTCGTCGTGAGTTCGATAATCACTACATGATAATTACCTATTCATCTTCATGAAACTACTTGAGACTTGAGAGCACTGTTTTTCTTTCTTATGAGGGGCAACTATAGACTTTATGATGCTGCTCTTCTTCATAGGCAAATCAACTTGAACTAAAATCTTAGTCCGTTGCTTATCATGATGCAATAAATATACTTTTTATTACTATTTTGCTACTGCCAAAAAATTTCAAAATAAGATTTAACACTTGGTTGTATGTTTCCTTCTGTATTTGCCATATGTTACCTAAGACATATTTATGCATGTATATAGGTATGCATACTCATTGGATTGGAGTTCATTTTAGACATTATCTATTATCATACTCATCATTATTGCTATCATCATCAGCATCTCTTTATTGATGCTGTTGTAAATTGTGAAAGAGACACAAATTGAGTGAACCAGGTTCAGAGGTTCAGCCCATTCTTAGAAAAATCTCTGTTCACATTACATACAAATACAGCTGCCTTCATCCACTCCACACTCACACATGTCATATTTTATCACAGAAGATCAGAGCAGCAAACATCAAAAAAATTTATGAAACATTGTTATGCATGCATAAGTAGTTTGTTGTTATTTGTAAATTGTGAGTGGTGTGATGTGTGATGCTGCTGCCTCTTAGATTCGGCTCGATTGTTGACGACGAAGATGCAGTTGCAACATGCAACTGCAATAGCAGCAGGTAAGAAACCCACCTTTTTTCTTTGAGATGAGTCAAGAAAAAAGGTAATCTATTGATTAAAAACTGCTAACATGCAATGTAACAACCGTGTCGTGCGTTTTATAACATCCTCTTATCATGCAATCTTCGTCTATATGCATTAGACTTCTTTTCCAAATCGAGTAAGTTTTTTGTTGCAATCATATGAAAAAACTTGCTAAATGAAAAGTAAAAAAATTTATCCGGTACTGGTATTACTTTTTTCAAGTAATGTAAGAACTGCAGTAAATAATAAAGTTTGGAGTGTCATGTCATGTACAATGCAAAAAAGATGCAAATACGGGTCCTCATTTTTTCGTCGCTCTTCAACTGATTTTTTTATTCTGATTGCGATGATTATACACTATGATTCTTCATCATTGTCCTCCTCAGCAGCAGCAACAAATTTGAAATATGAGTTACCTTGCTACTGGGCCGGCCCTCCTGCGTCGCGTAAAAGCAAAAAAAAGAAAGAAAATGAAGTAGTAGCAGTTCTGCTAGCCTTTTGACCTAGAACTGTTATAATGTAAATGTGTGTGTGTGTAGTTTAGTGTGTACATCATCATCAACATCCTCATAAACCAAAAATGGAAGCAAGTGGTTCATTTTTTTCATCTGAATGTGAAGATGAACCGTCAATAATAAGTAAAGTTGAAACAAGACAAGGAGACGGTGAAGATGAGAAAGGAGAAACGGAACGACCCTACTTTGCACCATCAAGCAAGCAAGTATAGCATTACGAAAATAACAATGTAACAAGAAGCAATAATAAAAATATCTTCGACAATGGGGAATAGAAAAAAATGACGAGACTCGCTCGTGTGTGAACTGCGGACTTAACTTGAGTCATTGTTCCTTGCTGCCTCTCTGTATACTGTACCTATTTTGGTGATCTGAAAACTGAGATTCTCCCCTTGTCGTGAGTTGGAGTACTGTGTACCTACCCAGTAGACTAGTCACTAAAGTCACTAGACACTATAACATATTACCATTACGGCTAGAAATGACGATCTCGAAATTGTCGAACTGATTCTTTTATTGCCTCTGTCTGATTATTACCATTACCGTAAGTACTACTTTTATTGACAAGTGACTTAGGACCGAAACTATTATCAAGTCACAAGTACATGGTGTTGTCAGCATAATCATGTTAAAAACATGAACATGGTTAAATTTTCATTCATCTCTTGCTGGTCGTGGTCTTGGCACAGATATCAGCAATACTACTGCATTTATCAGTGACAATTTAGAGTTTTCTTTGCTACGCCAAATGAAAGAAAATGATAATAATGATTGTCGTCAATAAGTTTCGTAAGTTAATAGAATAGTTACTTCCTCTGAGCACCCAAACCACTGCTTATTTGGCCCAGCTTTTTTCCTCTTCCACTAGGACAAATGATATCATCATGTATGAATTTACATTGTGTATAAATTTATCATATGCATTCCAACCAAACCAAACGATATTGGTAAAATGTACCGGTTATAAGTAATGTGAACAGTAGATTATTAGATAGTAAAAATGCTAAGTAATTGCAATATTGCAATTTTATCTCTCCCTGCTTTCCTCACATTTCTAACCAACCTCGACAAAATTGTTTTCACACAGTATGCAATTCATTTGCCATTATGTTCCGCAGGCTGTAATTTTAAAGACTCAACATAATCTCACAGTAAGGATCCTCTAGTTTAATAACAGTTGACCTCATTTAATACTCAATATCCACTCTACGACTCCGAGAGAGATTAACAATAAAAAATGACGATGCTTCCCAAACCATTTATTTGGATCGCGATATTATCAATTTATTGTTGTTATTCATTCCTTTGTAAATGGTTGCAACTATTGAATGAGATGAAGGGTAGTGTTCAATATTCAAAAGGATCACAATAACATATTACTATTACCCACTTCATCTTCATTTTCATTACACACTGCTGAAAAAGCTTCAGGAAAAAAACGACACAAGAAGAATGAAATATTTCATGACATGACATCACTTATAAAACCACTAACTTACGAGTAAAGCCGTAAGAGCACATGCAGTGTATTATAGGTAAAGTGCATCATTGGAATTCGCACCACAACTTTCTTGGCGCATATTCTTCTTCAGCTCTTCATCTTCACAATGAGACGCTTTCTTTCTTAAAGCAATATTTTCAATAATCACGCCAGAGTATCAGCCAATTTAAAATTGCATTTTGCACTTGAGCCAGTTTCCTCTACTCCTCCTACTCCTACCGCTTCTGGTACCTGCTTCTATTTCATATTCATTTAAATGACTTTTAAATATTATTTCTTACGCTGTCTCGGAGGTAAATCGTCAATTTGTTACTGATGCACCAATAAATTGACATTTTATGATTGAAAGAAATTATTATTATTGCAAGGCGTGCATAAATTGTTATCCAAAATGCATTTTATTATTTTATTCAAATAAGTGATTCTACTTTGCATGCTGATTTAATAGATCCGTA
>JAQFYG010000289.1:0-36237 GCA_034694325.1 Entomobrya corticalis | reverse complement strand
ACAATTATCATTTTTCTCAGCAGTCCATATTGCGTCTGCAAACGTTTATCAAACAGTATTTATTTTGCTACAAAAATTAGAGTTACTAATCAGTATTTTGAATTTTAGACTGACATATATAATTGCAAATTGTGCTTCTCTGAATGAAAGTATTTTAAAACTAATTTATATTAATTTTTATTTTCATATAGGTAAAAATCGATTAGAAGTGCTGTTTATTCTAAATGAAAAAATCTGGAAAAAGTCCATCTGTCAAGATTAAAGTTTGTGAGAGTAAACGTTGTTTGCTAAAGTGCTAACGAGTGCAAGTTTTCTGTGTGCAAAAAGGTATCTGTCAAGTTCCAGTTTATTTAGTAAAAGGAACATGTGGTGATGGTAAAGTGTTATCACTGAGAGAAGATAAGAATAAATGATACATATAATCCACCTGGATTTGGATCTGCTGATGTGTTATAGTCCATTAAACGTCATCTTAAGTTGATTATATAATCTTAGCAATTTACTACTTATTAAATACAACCAAAGTATTTTATGAAGACTGCTATTTCAACAGTCTTTCAATCTACCTCATCTACAAGCCAATACAGTTCTCAATACAATTCAACAATTCCTGTGCAGAGAGTCTGGAGCTAATTTGAATCAAAATAGTTTCAAACCCTTCACCGAAAATTTCCTAGAAAATTGTTTGCAAAAGTTATTACTTTATCATTAGCTAAATTCTCAGCAGTGTCATTAGTTATATTTTTTAAATACAAAACAAAACCTAAAAGCTATACAAATGATGGCTGCACCAACTTCTGTAGTTGTGTTAGACCGTGGGAACAACACAACATGCACTATCAACCTCCACGGTAAGATTTTGGCGTATAGCATAAAATACTAAAGTCCATCCATATGCAATACTTTGATCTGCATCTAGCAAGCTTGCTTTCTCATAACAATATGCTTGCTTCTCTCAAAAAGATGAAATGTTATTAGCTCTAGTACTGGGCTTTTCACTTTTGGTGAAAGCCTGCTACTGATGTCGAATGTTTTTTTCCCTACAACAGCTTGTACTTTCACATGAGTAAAAATCCAACCTTCTCTGTCATATTTGTTTTGTAGGTGCAACGGTCGTATCTTGGCGTGTGAACAATCAAGAGCAGCTATTTGTCTCAAAGCAAGCTCAGTTTGATGGAAAGAAACCGATTCGTGGTGGAATTCCATTTGTTTTCCGTAAGAGCTCTAGTCTTATACTTAAACATGCTCATAATAATACTCACCCTTATTTTTTTTCAAAAGCAATATATTCTAACAAAAAAAACTAAACTTTTGCTTATATCAGCACAATTCGGACCATGGAACTATGGACCACAACATGGATTCGCTAGGATTATTCGCTGGACATTAGAAAAGAGTCCAGAGCGTCTCCCATCCGGAGATGTTGAAGCCGTGTTTTCTCTCATGGACAGTGATTTTACCAGGTCTATGTGGAACTTTCCATTTCGGCTGACATACCGGTATTAATCTTCATGATATGACATCAGAAAAAAAAACAATGCTCAAAAGAAAATTAATAGCTTTTATTATAATATTTATGTACATGATATGCTGATTGGATTTATGAATTTTTTTCTTAGTCTTATTCTTCGTGAGAAGGAATTGCATTTTAACATTTGCGTCTACAACCCAAGCAAAGATCTCACGTTTAGTTTCAACCTCTTGCTACACACTTATTTCAAATGCCCTGACGTACGTCGTTGCCAAATCACAGGTCTTCATGGATGCACGTTTATTGATAAGGTGGGTACATATATATCTATCGTATCATCTTCTATTCTGCAGAATTGATTTTGTAAGACATTTAGTTTTTCTGCATTTTTAAACGATCATACAAGTAAATTAATCATGGCACATGACGTCGAGTGGTGTGGGTTGGTGGGAATGACATTGATTGATGACGGCACAAAAAACACTACTATTCACAGTTGAAGTTTCATTTTCTCTATATACCTATCCAGTATATTAATATAAGTAGGTATATATATATTATATACGTGCTAACATTAACGGTTTTGCAATCATTTCTTTTTAAACAGACAAGGGACTCCACAATTTACCAAGAAGGCCGAGACGTGGTTACGATAGGCGAATGGACCGACCGAATTTACCAAAACACTCCCCAAGAGCACATTATTACCAATGTTGTTTCCGGACGCAAAATGCGGGTCCAAAAATATAATTTCCCTGATACGGTCATTTGGAATCCTTGGTCTGAAGGAGCCAAAGAGATTGCAGATTTTGGAGATGATGAATTCCCAAATATGGTGTGTTTAGAAGCGGGACACGTCTCAGCACCGGTTATCCTACTTCCGGGAACTGCTTTCGAGGCGTCACAAATTCTTCAAGTCATGTAAAAACAATCCATCCTCCTCTCTCTCTTTCTCAAAAATACATATTTTATTATGATTTTTATTTTTTCGAATAGTAGCCTGTTCTATTTAATTCAAAATGTTTATTCATTCTATGCCCTATAATATTATTGTTAATATTATTTAGTCTGAATAATTAATCCTAAAAAAGAGGTGAATATTAAATTTTAAAACATCCTATAAAAACATGTCCTATATTTTATCTTATAAGAAAGTTCCCAAAATACAAAAAAAAAGTATTATTTTTGAGAATTGATAGATTCCAATTATTATTTTTCTTGGATTGTTTTTCAGAGTGGAAAACAGTGACAGGAAGAAAAACTTTAGAAGCTAAAAACAACTCATTTTAAGTTTTGTGTGTCTGTATGCAATGGAAAAGCAAGAAAGCAATAATCCTATAAAATACAATAGAAAAATAATAATCTACACAAAAAATATGAAATGTGAATGTACAGAAGAATTTATTTTACAGATTTTACTTTACAGTTTTATATAAAAAGTAGGTTAAATAAAATGAGGATAAAATATGATGATAATATACTCAAAATAAGATGGAAAGCAATAATGTCAAAAATGTTTATAAGTATTTTGCATGCATTACTCGCATGTTTTATTATTAAAGTATCGTGTATAGTCCATGCATCATAAAAGACTTGCTCTTGTCAGAAGTGTCCAAGATATATTTCCGTACTGATTTTATTATTATTGTTAAGATTATATTGTGACAGTTTTACATCCCTAGTTAACCTCAAGAGATAAAAAATGTAGCATTTACAAGATTTGTTCCTGCAATATATAACATTTATGTATGTAGCTCACAGTCAGTGTTTTCTGCAGTGTGCTCACATAAAAAATATTAACTTAAAAGTTAAAGTTAACATATATTTTATAGTATTTATGTGTTTCTCGATTGATATATATTGAAGAAATTATAATATATGCATGTTGAAGATCAATTAAAGGGTTGAATGATACACAAAAGTTTAAAATATATTATTAAAAAACAAATCAAATCTGTATGTTCGTTCCGTGGGTTTTTGGTATAAGTAATGATTGGTCAAGTGTAATCTGTATTTAAAAGACATTCAATTAAACTCAATTCCTTTTTGATATCTAACTAAAATCCGGTTTAAAATATATGAAATAGCTTATATAATAGCCTAGTTTTCACACTACCATGTAGTTTTGTAGTCACCGTTTTCAAAAGCTTTAAATTAAAAGCCTAAGTGGACTTTCTAATTGTAAATAAGATTGGTTTAATTCTAATAGTTCTAAATTATACTATAAATATTGATTAGATTAGATAATATTATATAGTCACTCAAATGAAAACAAAATGTAGTTTAAACTACGTGGAACAAAATGCAAAATTATCCATCCGGGAAAACGTTTCTAATAACTCTACGCGGAGAGGTGTACTCACTCAAGTTAAAAAAAGCAGCCTTCTTCTTTTAATGGCTCCATAATTAATTAAATACTAACTGAATCTATAAATCTTCGCAACTCGGTTTTTCGAGAACTACAAAAAAAACACAGTCGTGATCAAAAATGAAAAATTGAATCTTTCAAAATATTCGTAATTATTAATTATATTTGCTTAAAAAGTAAATGTAGTTTTATCCTAATGCATAACATAATATAAATCTATTTGGCGTAATATGGTATAAAGTTTAAATAATTATTTGTACAACAAAATTTAGGAACAACTTACTATAAACGTTACTGTTCCATGAAGTTTGCTCATATTGATTCATTACATTTTTTGCAAGTTCTTATAAAAAGATTGATAAAATATTTATAAAATATTACTAAAAAACTAATTATTAATCTAATTAAATCGCTGTGCTGGATGGAGCTGTGTGGTGTGAATCCAGTTGGAAAGTGATGAAAAAAGTAGAAAAGTCGGCCTAAAATAAAACTGTATAAAGTATCCTTATCTCTAGTGAAAGCGATTGATAAGCTATTACATAAATGTTAAAGTTTTGAAATAATGGTAAAATTTAGAAAAGTATATATAGAAATTATTTAATTTTAACTTTATTTCAAATCCAATAATAGTTCCTTTCACTGATAATCTTGTAAGCTTCTTTTCATTTTGAAAAGGGCTCAAAACTAGCAATTTTGACGGTACTACATCATGATGCTATACCAAATCACAATTGTACTATTACAACAATTTAAAGAAATTAAATGTAAATATATGCATAAAAATGTAAGTAAAAATATGTTTCATTAGATGTTGATGGAAAATTGAAAGTAAAAAATATTTGGGTTTGAAAGTTTATTGGCACTTGTTCTTTATTAATCTCGCATAAATTACGATATGATAAACTTTTTATATAATTTCCGGTAAAATTGCCCTCATTTGTTTACATGTTCATTATTGATTCTTGCATCCAATAAAAATATTTATCGAAAAACAATTCAATTTATTACCAAAACTATTGTTTAAAGCTTTGCATATCTGCATGTATATGGTGGATTTAATCTCAAATTAGGTACTTTTGTTGATACTATATAATTTTTCATTCGAAAATTCGGAAATAATTCATACGCTAACCGCAAACACATGCCTGTGAAGTAATCAAGCAGAAGTAACACATTCAAAAGCAACAACAATTGACTTTTGATTTGACTTAAATAAAACAAACAAATCATTATTTTTATTTAAAAAGTAGAAATACTTGTTGAACGATTTCAGCTAATATTTTTTATGATACTTTGAAGTTGTTAAAAATAACCACAACTTCATAACTTGCTTCATGATTCATCATAACTTGACAATAAATAAAATAATTGCACAAAAAACAATGCAGCAAAGTACAATAAAATCTCGACAATAATCAAGCTTTTGTGCTCTGCTTCTATCTTAATTAAGATAAGAAAAACTTGATACAAATATCAAAATTTACACAGAAATAATTCATAAACGTTTGAAATATTTACTACACACGGCCAATTTCACTCAACTGTATCAAAATCGTAAATGTCCATGTTCAAGTTAATTAATGATAAATTAATTTGATTTACGCATATGCGTGAGTAAATTGCATTTGCAGTGATTTTTACACCTTCCTGTAATCATTATGCAAAAATGCACATAAAATAACATATAATTATTGTTGTTTGTAATTAAAAAACTGCATTGAATCATATCTCTAGCTGCATTGCATTGTTTAAAAGGAAGGAGGTATCTCAACTCGCCAAGTTTGTTTGTATGTAGCTATTTTTCATGGTTGACGTGTTGTAAATTGCATACGAAAGCATTTTTGACCACATCAAAATAACAAGTTAAGTTGAAGTTTTATGCTTTCAATTTCGTTTTGTAGCATTTGGCAAACAAGAATTTGCTACTTGAGTAGACCTTGCTGGGTCGAGGTTGTAAGCCAAAATTTTGATTGCAGAAAATATCGCAGCAAAAATGTTTAAAAAAATATTATTTAATCCAGTACAGCACTGCGCCAATTAATAGCCTTCAATATTTAACTTTTATACGAAAACAAGCAATAAATTACAACGTCCATGAACTGTTCACAAGTCCGTGGTTCCCGTCCTCATGTTTCATTCACAAAAATAAAGTTTATATGCATAAGTGCCTTTACAAAATAAATATTTTTAGTTGCAGATTTTCCATTTTCATTTCCACCACTGAATATCACCTCACCTCATATCTTTTATTAATCTACAAAACATGAAAACATTTTCTTTGTAACAATGTCAGCATTTAATTATTACAAAAACTCATTAAACACAGATTAAGGTTTTCATAAAGTATGCATGCGCAAAATTTGTATGTGCGTGGCTGTAAATTACTACCAAATCTCTTTAACAAGCTAGAATACATACCATTACACTTGCTCAAAGTACTAAAAAACAATTTGCATTAAAACCGATCCGAATATTTCTGCAGTACAAATTTACAAAATGTAAAGCATGTAAAGCAACAATAAAACTAATGTTACCTTTTACTTGTAAGCTATACTAAAGGATAATTTAAAAAAAAGCCAACCAGTACAATGACGTCTTTTAATGTTCCGTTCATTTTTACTACTGCATTATTTCCCATTCACCATTAATAACGGTTTAAATCCATGCATGCATTTATGAATTGCCTAATCAAGAATTTATCGTAACTTCGCATTACACAACTCTACCTTCCTCGGACTTAAGCTTAACAAACCAAACGGGATATACTACAAATGAATGTTAACGTAACATAACATAACACATGAACGATAAACATGACAAGTTTTTTTTCAAAGACATCCTTAAACACAAACTTTTTTCATGTAACATTTTTCACTCCAAGCAAGTTATATACCTTTTTCAAAGAGAACGCATCCCTTTTCCCCATACCTTTTTTGCCTTTGTACATTGACGACGCTTTGCGCTGTTGTGAACAGGCATCTTACGGCAAAGCAAAGTAGTTCAAAGTAAAAGTATTGTAAATACTACATAACATGCACAAATAGAGAAGAGAACTTCAATGTAATAACTTTACACAGGATATAAAAACATGTATCGTTATCTGGCTGGTTGCACTCTTATAGCTTTACATTTTACATTCAATACATTTATATTCCCTATAAATTTTTCCTTATATCATTTCATATCATATCTACAGATCCGAGAGACGATACACATATATAGCTAATTTTTTTCCCTTACCACACCAACGCCTTGATAAATCAACTATGGAGTATTATGGATATCTCAGAGGTTTATACTAATATTTATGAATGTATGTTCAAGTGAGTATTTTTTCATCATGTACTAACCCATTTTGCTATTGCTATAAAGTTAAATCTTTAAAAATCTCTCTATATTTTCTCTATATGTTTATGTCTCTGTTGCTGTTAAACATAACTTTTCGGTGTGGCTCTTTTGGTTTTAGGATCAAGAGAAAAAAATAGTGTTCTATCTATGTGTTCTCTCTCTGAGTCTCTGGTGGTGAGTTAGATTTTTACATTTACAATTCATACGAAAGATTTTTTTTCTAATGAAATGAATGTGTGTAAAAAATGTATGTATGCTGCTGACTGAAGTGTTTAGGTAAACGAATATTGTAAATGAAAGAGATGCTTGTTTTTTCATTCAGTCAAAGATAGAATTTGTGACTTAAGAAAAACAAGTTAAAACAGTGAAGAAGAGAGAGATATCCTAATGGATAGTCGCTGACAGAGAAAAGATATAGCAATTCACAATTGCATTGTATATTATTTTTTCGTTAAAGAAAAAAAAGTCAGCAAACTCACTAGAAAAGAAGACGAGGCTTTTTTTGCTGTGAGTAAGCAATAAAGTACCTAAATGAATAGATCTCCTGCAAAGTGAGTTTGAAGTTGAAATTGAAGTGAAGGTAATAATAATATTAAAATGTTGATGCATATTATATGCCTCCTTTAGAAACACACACATAATGTAGTAGATCTCTACATGTAGTAAATAGTAAAGTAAATGTATTGATAATGATAATACTCCTAGCATCTTTGCATTTTATTCCCGTCTACAAAATAAACCGTAAGTTTAGTTTTATGATGATGAGGAGGTGATCATACTTGCCACTTGCATATTTATATTTCTTGTGTCATGAATGTAAACGAACTTTTTTTCTGTCTTCTTGCAACACACACAACAATGTGAATTTTTTATCTTTTAACAATGCTGCCATGCAGGAGTGAATGGAAGATTTGTTTCTTCTACTAACAGGAATAATAATAATGTTATAAGTGGTCATCAAAATATATAATACGGATGGACGGAACAATAATGTCTTAGTTTGCAATAATATTATGTAGTTAGTACCTATCAAAAATATCAAACAAAATACCAAAGTACCACAAAAAATACCAATATTACAAGTTAATCTGGTGAACAAAAAAAACTAATTAAAAATGCATTTTTGTCATTGTATTGCTGTAAGTACTCAATATTTATGAAGTTAGGCAAGTGTTAAGTTTAAGTGTATATATTTATTATAGGGTGTGTAGCGAATTTGAAATGCGATCTTTGCTAAATTTTTGATCAGTAAGTGGTTTGAAAAGTATTTACCAAAATTCTTTATAAAAAGTTATCTTAGTGCAAAGTTTTGGTGGAGCACTTGATGGTTAGTGTTTGAATTGTTGTAAATAATGTATATAATTATCTGAGATATGTGTAGCAATTTAAAGAAAGGCGTGGGTGTAGTAATTAGTATATTGTTAAAACAAATGCAGCAAAACCGCGTACCCCAAGCTTAAGGAAGCAGTTAGTAAATCTAAATGTGTTGTGAATCCTTTCAGTTTGAAAGTGAACAAATCAATTTAATTTTGTTTTGTCAGTTCGTTTCAAACCTACAGACTGCATGCACACGCACAGACTTATGAGTTTATATTAACGTATCATGTTATGGAAAAACTTCAATAATTGTTTGATACTGATCAACTCTACTGAAATTACCTGGTGAAACTAGTCCAAAAAAGTACGAAATAATATTGGAAACGTTATTTTGCATTTAAATTTTATCCCTCTTGTGACAGTTTTTTCCGCCTAGAAATACAAAAAATTATGCATAGGAAATAATTGTTAAAAAGAAAGCTAAAATAGTGTGAAAGGATACTCGTATAAAGAATCAATTAGTAGTTTTTTAATTGGATCGGAATTCGGATAACACGTGCCATTAATCAAGTAGTTAAGCCTCCATTATGCGATGACAGTTTACTTTCCCCAACTATAAGTCGAGCAAGTATAACTTTTGTGAGATTCATAAAGAAAACAGGAAGTTTAAATTTTAGGAGAAATTTAGGCATTTGCACTATATGCACAACGCTTATAATGTGACCCGTAAAACTAAAGCCAAAGCAAAGTGAAAGTTTAAGCTGGCACTTTCTGTCAGAGAAAGCGAAGAGAAAATATATTTTACAAGGCTTTTTTATAGTGATGGGATTTTGCCCTCTAATTGCTACATTTTTAAGTGTAGGAAAAGGAAAACATTTATGTCAGTCCTGAGTTCTGTGGCACGTCTCCATTATCGATGTAGTTTGACATACACTTGTAGTGTGGGAAATGTGCTATCTTCCAGAGTATCCAGAGCAAAATGAGTACATTCAAAGACGAGCACATACATTACATTACAATCAGTGCTCCTCAAATGTTATGTCACCATCATTTTGCATTTCGGCGGTGGTCACAAAGTCACAATGAGGAAGTAGCTAATAATCTCTTCCTCCTTCATAGATAATCTAGCTCTCTCACTTTGCATCTACATCACAAAATGATTATGGTTCATCACGACTATGACTCATTTTCACTCTAGCCACGATCACTACTTATAAACGCCCATTGTGTTAAATAAGAAGAAATGCAGCATAGACGTGATGACGTGACGTAACACTCATTCCCAAATCTCACTTGGTTTAATTTTTAATGCTTGCATGCTCGCTCACATGCTGACTGATATTTTAGGGTGTCCTACGCCCTATTACCATTTTCCATGTTCCAGCAATAATGCTATTTGAACTAGCTAGGGTTATATTACTGATGCCATTGATTGATTAATTGTAGGGACAAAATGCTTTGTATTAATTGTATTGTTTCGAATTTTGTCATTTATGCAGTATTGTTTATTCATGGGAAATTGGGAAGCGAATCGTACTATTGATTATTTCATTGTTGAGAAAAATATAAGGAGTAAATACATAATAATCTGCTTTGATTAGGGTTACATTGTTGTGCGATTAGTTTAGAAGCCGGTTCAAAATAATTAATACTGTCCATGTATGCAAGAGCCAGAGGCTGTATATTTTATGTTTACAAATTTTTTGAACACATGCATCGCAGATCGCATATCGCATCCCACTTATGTGACTGTTTTATGAATCAATTACTAAATTAAATCACAAAGTGAAGAGTTAATTGTCCTAAATTTAAAAGTTGTGTTGTTTCTAAATTCTTCCAGCTGCTGACCTGTGTTGGTTATTGTGCTGTTGCTAGAAGCGTTTTGGAATTGTAACGGAAACTTCGTACTGTGTGTTCCTTCTCGTGTCTCGTTGAAGGGTGAAGGGAAGTTAAGGGGCTTGAGTTTTTCTGCAGAGGCCACTGTGGTGGCATTTATGGACTTTAAGGCATCGATAGCCTAAATAACTTAAAATGCCACTTCCGTTAAGAAGAGTAGAACCCTCCCATGTTTCAAGGAATGTGTTACCTGAACGGGTTCGTGTTCCGAATGACTTAGAAGCGACAGCGAATGGGAGTCTTTCCAACGTAATTCTTCAGTTAAGCTCGTAAGTAACTTTATTTTTTTATACTTAAAAAATTGCAAATCAATGTTCACAGTTTCAGTTTTTGATACTACGATGTAGATAGAGATTAAATTAAAATTCATATTTAAAGGTTAAGCCATCATGCGGAGGAGTTGTTCACTGACCTTATTCAAGTTGGTTCGGAAATAGCAAACCGTGCAAATAACCTTCAGGCTAGAATAGATCGTCTAGCTGTAAAGGTGGTCCAGTTAGATGGATCGCAAGAAGAATGTAAGTTTAATTTTTTTATATAAAAGATTGTTAAAGAGTACAACATTATTAAGTATCCTTTACTAACCTTAATGTGCGTGTACTGAAACTGATGTATTAATTATATATATTTAACATACTATTTTAGCCGCATCCATGCAAGAGTCACTGAATACAAAGCCATTCCAGAGCTCAATGTCATTTGACCAACAAGTGGTGTCTCGTCATACATTACCACCTGCAATGAATAAAACGTACCATAACTGCGATAAACCTCCGCCCCTGGATAAACTTAATGTTTATCGAGATGATGGAAAAGACGGTTTAAAATTTTATACCGATCCTAGTTATTTCTTTGACCTGTGGAGGCAAGAGATGCTTAAGGATACTGAAAAAGTTGTTAAAAAGGTATTTTACCATGTTTTAAGCTTGACTTTGCTCATACTAAACTTGATCATATGTCAATCCTTCTTCTTCCGTCTTTTATATATTTCTACCTATCTGAATCTAAACAACTCTGTTAAACATATATTCTCTCTTTATCTTTATCTTTGCTTAAAGCATCAATCGGTGGAACAACATGAGGCAAGTATTGCATAGTGTGTTCGTCTTTGTGGTGGTTGCATCTCGCTTGCAGAATTATACCTGATGGAAATATAACTTAACGATTTAAAATATTTTCAGCCTCACAAGCCAAAACATGAAGGAGGTCAAAGGCACAAGAAAAGGGTGAGACAACCCCATAATACTAGAGAGCGACAGAAACATATTGTATTAGAACATGGGGAGCACATTATGTCAGGACCCGAATACTCCAGGCCTGGAAACGTAAGCAAACTTAGTTAGTCAATCAGTTTTATATAATGTGCAGTAGTTCTATTATTGCTCATTTAATATGTTATATATAGCCTGTGCCAGAAGTTCCGGATGGAGTGGTGGTTCTACCACCAGACACCAACTCTTTAATGCAACAGCAAAGACAGAATGCCGCTGCACGACCTAGTAGTATTGACATTGAGACAAAGGGCCTTCCAAGTCCTGGGTACAATGAGTCGCCATATGGAAATGGGAATATAGGAGACCCTCAACCTAGAGGGGACTTCAGGTTTGTACTTATCAAATTAATTTGTAAATCACACGTTATAACAGCTTATACACCTAAATCGTCCAAATGAAGCTACAAAATAATTGTCATTAATAATCTACCCCTTTGCTGGAATTACGGTAATGGTAAAGCATTTTCCTAAGGTTTATATAAAAGAAAGAGTTGATAATATGGTAGTTATCTATATAGTACAATATGGTTCCCTATATTTCTATATCAGTTTTTAAAAGTAGCCGAGTACAATTAAGGAATTAGCTTTTACGATTTGCATAATCAATTTTAAACTACCTTAGCTTTGAATGCTATTTTGTTGGCTCGCTGTATCAGTGTAGTGTAAAAATTTGTTATGAATTTGTATTTTGTTCGAAACGTTGCCTGATTGTATGTGTCCTTGTCGCAACTAGGTTCCACATGAACCATCATCACCTGAATCGTACGCATAGTCAGAGCCAATATGAGCATGACGCTTATTATAGCTCCGCTCAACAGAGTCAGTCTCTCCACCAGCGATACTACGCCCATGGCACCCCTCCTCCACCTTATTCCGATTCCAGTACTGCCAGTCTTAATGCTTATTCAAATTCAAGAAGTTCGCTAGGAATTATTTCAAACTCATCGACTCCTAGAGGTACACCGGCTGGAGCATCTACGCCCAATAACTTAACAAATGGCTATGGATTCAGGCCGTCACAGCCGCCGCCAGCACCTCCACCTGGTTATAATGGGTAAAGTTTCTTAAATCCTATTTGCTTGAATGTTTGTTTTAATTTTGTCGCTGCATTTAAAATCCGTGCTTGTTAAGCGTTTTTGTATGGTATATCGCTTATGATTACATTACAACCAGCTTAATAGACGTAAGATACTAAAGTCTCATTAAAACGAGAATTAAAACAACAACAAAATATGGAAAGTAATGTAAAAGTAACACATTTAATGCTAGTTCCCATTCCATGATACGTTTAGTATAGAGTAACAAATAATATTTCCCCCATTTTAGTATTTTAGAAGCCATATCAGAAAGTCGAATTTGAACTAAATTATGCTTAGTCTTTAAAATTTCAAAATTTAAATTTGATTTAGGTTCCTTTCGTAATACTTTGTATCAATCAATACAATAATCCTTAATCCTTAAAAGTATAATATATACATAGTTTGTTAAAATGGAAGCACATTTAAAATTTTATATCTCCTAATAGTTTATATTTAAGAAATAGTTCGGTCATGGTCATATTATGACTACAAACGTACAAGAGAATCTTTCGCAGGATATGGTAAGGTTTTTCCTTTACAACAAAAATAGAACGGTATAGAAATGACAGGTCGACATATTTTTAATGAATAAAATAAAATTTAAGTAAACATTTAAACGCGTTATGTTATGATAACCAATGTCGATCGTCAATACATTCACAGATTCACATTAACATTTTCAGAGTTAATCAAACGTGTGTTGATATTTGTGAGTGTGTGGCATAACAAATTGTGGATAGGAACTTTAATAATGAACGGTTTTTCTTTTTTAGAACTCCTCCCAGTTCTCATTCAGGAACACCAACTAGGTCAATGCGTGGAATGAACTCAAGGGATACATTACCTCCACCTCCACCACCTCCCACAGAACTAGAAACTCAGTCACAACAAAATGGCCATAACCACTACAATGGAATTCAAGGAATTCCAAGCTATGATAGAAATTCTATAATGCCACCTCCTCCGCCTCCTCCAGTAGACGATGAGACAGACGAGCCATTACCACCACCTCCCCCTACTCCAGATCAAGAGCAAAACCATTCACTACGGGCACCCATGATACCAGAAGACCAGCTTCCACCGTCGCCTCCACCCCCACCACCAGAAGCATCGGCTCCTCCACCACCACCGCCCCCACAAATGAGCGCACCACCTCCTCCAACTCTTAGTAATGGAAATGTAGTGAAAGCAGAAAAGAAGAATGCTCCCGCTCCTGCTTGGGATGGACGATCAGAATTGCTCAAAGCTATTAGAGATGGTATGATATTTATGTATTTTAATTTTTTTAAAAATTAGTATTTGTATTAACATTTAATTTAACGCCCGTTTACATTACTTGCAGGTATCGAATTACGGAAAGTTGATAATAAGAAAGAGGAAAGGAGTAAGGACGACAAAACAGGATCGACGTACTGCGATGTTGCATCAATTTTGGCCCGACGAGTTGCAGTTGAAATGTCTGATAGTGACAGTGAGTCAGAAAGTGATGTTGATAGTGACGCTTGGGATGAAGCGAGTGCATGATGTTTACAGGACGGGGAAGTGAAGAAAAAAGTTGGAAAACTTAAGTGTCCAATAAATGACGAAGATTTATCGTTAAATCCCAAAGAATAGATTAAAATAGTTAATGATCAATATGTATATTAAATATATGAATCATATGATATAATTGACGCTGCAATAATATAGTTATGACCATGATATGCCAATTCTGATATTGAAGCTTGACTAAGTTTTAAAAGATAATATGCATTTGCAACCATAATTATGTTTGACAATAAGATTTCTGTCAGCTATCTTATATACGCCACGTGTCACTGATATGTTTACATTAATGCAATAATATGTTTCAAATTTTTAGCGTAATATGAAGAAAGATGCGATGTTTTAAACGAACGTTATATAAAAATCAAGGTTAAAGTTCATAAGTATTCGTAGTTATTTACATGAAAAGCTTGTGCTAAACGAACTTATTACAAGTTTTGTTAAACGTTATTTAGTTGTCTATCGTTTTAGTATATATTAAATATTTATGCATGTTTTGTGTGCTTTATAAAACACTACCTTTATGGACGACTGAGAGAATGGAAGTTTAGCATAATTACCTAATTGAGTAAATAGTAATAATAATATATATCCATTTATTAACTATAAAATAAATACATTTTGTGTCACAAAAAAAGTCGACTACCTAATTATTGTAAGGAAGTTTCTCTAAAAATACTAATAAGAAAAACCGTGAACCCGTGAAAAATTAGGATAAAGAATAACCACTGAAAGCCCTGATTGTCGCAACCAAAAGTAAACAAGAAAACGACTCAGATTCCTAATTATATGATTCATTAACAAATTATAATAATAAATAAATTCATTATCGTTAATTCAGCGTATGGTGCAGTTGTAGTTCTTACTAGTTATTTTTACATCTTCTATCTTGCATAAATGTACAAAGATGGCTAACGTAAAATTGTTTATATATAGTATTAAAAGATTACTATGAAATGACTCTTTATATAAAGCGTAACAACATGACAAAAACAAACTTGACGAACAAACGTAAACTTTATTGAAATACATCTCTGTATATCGTAAACATAAACATAAAGCATAACATACAACTGCTAACTTAGTTAACATAACGCAATTAGTAATTACATGACTCACAAGTGAAGACAAAAGCACTCAAAAGTAACAAAATTCCATAATCGCTCCCGTGATTCACAATAACTTTTTTGCTCGCTAACGCGCAAACTGAGATACGTTACATCAGGCTTGACTCATCTTAACTTCATCATTAGAAGTCAATCTTTAACGGACAACATACTAACTATTGGCGTAGCAGTATACTCGTGGCCGTTTCTAAATCATTACTTGATGACCGCAGTGCTTCAACAGCCCTTGCATGGTCAAACCCCATATCCACCAAAATTTGAATGTTTTCTTGTGATGGTTCAGAATTTTCTACAGGACGATGTCTCGGTCGCATAAAATATCCTAAAATACCATCCGCATTCATTCCATCATCGACAAGACGCTCCGAATAACCCTGACCTCGTTGCTGGCGAAATTCTTGGGCTCTATTGTAGTAATACTGCTGCTCCAGCATGTCCGTTTGTTCTTGCCTTTGAAGTTCCAACGTTGCTCCCATTTGCTTGTACTATTAAAATTAAAAATATAAAGCTCTAATTTTAAATTATTCTTTACATTTTGTTCAACTCTGGGATATTTTACAGTAATAATTTGTAATAATAACTGTTCATACCTTTGGTTCACTTGAGTTCAAAAGCCACCCGAAAAGTTTGTTGCAGGTCCGAGCTACAAAACCAGGCACGACAAGCCATTTCTGAACTTTGAATATATTTTTCCGATATAAAATACCAGCCACCTGAAATGTTAAATAAAATTTAATTTTGTTTGTCTTTGAGATATGATGCTTTTATGTCTAATAGTTTATTGACGAGAATATAAATAAGATTTACGTACCAAACCACAAAGTGAAGATATCATTGTTGCATTTGAAGTGGTCGCAATCTGCAATCCCAAAAGATACGTCACAGTTTTCCCAGTTAAAGGAACTCCAATAAAAGATGATACGGCAATTCTCGGAATGTCCAAAAAGTAATTCACATACAATGGAAAAATTAATCCATAACTGAAAGCAAAATATATATTATTATTAAACTTGAATCCAATATGATATCTAATGTGACAATAACCGCAGTAAAAATTAAGAATTTGCTTCATACAGTCCAGGTGGTAGATAGCCTCCACTATGATAGTCCAACTGGAAATGGTTTAGCATCAAGATGGTACATACTTCTAAAATGGTAGAAATTGTGCATGTAGCAAAAAGGTAGGAAGCAAATTTTCTAGATCCCATTCGCCTTTCAAAGATTCTGAAAAATGAACATATAAATAAGTAACTCGAATATTAACTTCTCTAGATGCCATTGTTTAAATAAATCAAATAATTAATAATACAAATTTAATCGGAGCCGTGAACTAACCTAAAGTAGTAGATAACAAGGGCCGAGCATATTAGATCCTTCGTGTGAACGTACGTCAACCTATTAAATAGGAGCCTCCATATATGACCAGATATTATAACTTGCGGAATTTGACATGTCAAATACTGCCGAATGTGGGCAATCATTGGAACATGAATTGCAGTGCATGTTAGGAACATGCATCCTAGAAGCCCTTTGCAAACTGGCGCCTTATCTGGAAATGGAAGAACAGTAAAACATACTTTAGAACTTCTTACTACACATTACTATATTTTGAAGTTGTAAAATTTCAGTCAATGATTAAAATGATTTGAAAAAATACTTACAGAATCCAGTTGTACTTTGTTGACTCAACATTTCTATGCTTCTTTTTTTAAGCACACAGTAATCGCGACAAATAACGAAGGATATACATCCAAAAATAGCTATGTTGCTCTACTACAGATTATCTAATAGCTTTACTGATAAACTGACTGCGAGAACACAAACAATTTTAAACGAAGTGCATATCAGCTTAAAAGAAAATACAATTTTGATAGTCACAAGTTAAAAGCAACGTGTCAAGCTAATAAACCAAGTTTCTTTCTTGATGATTGATTTCAAAACGGCGATAACTTAACGTACATTGACAACAAAAAAACTACCTACAGAACGTCTACCACTGATTTACGCCAGAGATAAGATAAGATATAACAATTAAACTGCTGTCCTCTAACTACTCTACTGCAAATATCAAATCGTTCGGCAAAAATACTACATTCACATTTAATTCTCACGCTAGATCGTTAAAACAAAACTATGATAATTATAACGTATAACGGTAATAACAGATAAGACCCTTCGTCTCGTCTTCGTCAGAAGACCTTCAAGTTCCAGTATAATTTTCCTCCTAACCTATCATTAACTATCTTCACCAATTACTTTCAACAACTCTAAAGTTTTTCTAACAAATAATTAAATTATTTAATTAGACCATCAAGCTAACAGAATAGTTTAATAAGCAATCCATGATGGATCCACAATCCACACAATTTTAAGGAAAATTAGCAAACAAAAACGATAATTTCTCAATCATTTTTCGAGATAAACAGTTGTGTTGTTTTGTGCAAAAAAGACACCACCACCACACATCTGATCATTACGGAATGTTATGCTTTCGTACGTACGCTTTCCATTCATTCAGCAAGACTGCATTGCACGCAAAAGAAAGTGAAAACAAAAATAGAAACTGAGATGAGAGATGAGATGTGTATTTTCCTAAAATTCTCTAAGCTCCGCCCTTCCTCTCGTCTTCAAACGAATTGCGGGAGAGATTTGTCGAACACAGATCGTAATGCAGCAGCTGTGCTCTGTGTACTCGAGTCGAGTCTTGACTTGACTTTCAACTTGAGTGCTGAAGCAGCGTTTGTGTATGTTTTTGTTTTTCTAATGAGCTGTGTGAGAACGAGAACTAAGAAGAGAAGCGATCATGTGTCCTTCATTCATGCACATTTCAGCCTGCAAATTGTAAACACTTTTTAAGCGTTCTGTACGCTGTGCGCTTAAAATTAATTAAGATATCAGGTGTGCTTGTCAAAATCTAAAGTAATTGATTGTGAGAGTTTTAAGGATTTTTTGGTTCAAAGACAATCGAATTAGCAGTATTTCATTAATTAGTTGACAATAAGAATAGTTTAGTTGATAGAAACCGGTAAAGTATTAAATGTCGATGATGGATGGTTAAAAATTCTTGCTTTCTATAACGGCCGATTGTTAACTGTCATCGGTTTCTTCATGATGTAATAGTTGAGTAGTTGAGATTGCTGGAAATTACTGAAAAATGGATTTAGAAGCGCTCGTAGTGAAGTTCAAGTTGGAGGATGTCACTGACCAGCAAGCGTCCCCCACTCCTGAGGCTTTGCTGGAGTATGCACAGCAAATACAAAACTTTTTCTCTGGTCATTTGAATACATCTAAACTAGGTAAGAAGAATGACAAATTAAGTGTACAATTATTGGTATAAAATTGGATAAGCTTGCATATTGAATGAATTAGTTAAATCAGTTGTTGTTTTGCTTTAAAATGCTCATGGGAAAATGATTTAATGATCTTGTCATTTGTCATTTAGATTACTATTTTGGACTGGTATTCCCTGAGTCAAAGGAGGAGGGTCTTTTGGGATTTTTGACCAGAAAAATTACTGATCGACCATTTGACAAAGTTAAAGAGGCAGTATTTAATCTTATTCAATATGTGATCGTACAAAAGGCTTGGCAATCGAGTGCCGACCGTTTTTATGTGGGATTCAAGGTATCATTTTATTGTTGAGTGTAAATACTATAGTTGAGGTAGTTGAGAAATATATTGAGAAAATAGTTTACGATAATAATGATGTTTTCTTTTCATACTTTTAATAGAACGTTGCAAACATGTATCGAAAACATGAGAAAGAGACGTCAAGAATGCAGCAAGCTGCGTTAGATTGCTTGATATCTTTGTTTACTAATTATGGGACCAGTCTGGATCTTGTGGAGTTCGAGGCAAGCCAACTCTATCTGGACTTGTTAACAAAGTCAGAAAAAACTAAATTTCAGCCTACGGTACGTGGGAAAATGTTCCATTTAATGGGAATTTTAGGCTACTTAGGTCATGATACCTTTATGCAACAAAGTGGCTGGTTTCTTCAGTTGTTCAACCATGTAATGTCTACGGTGAAAGCACAGGTAAACCGTCCTTACAATCACTAACATCTTTGTTTTTTTATATTTTGTTTGTAAATTACTACAACATTACAATTAATTTGAACTCTTAGGTGGAATCCGGTGACTCAAAGTTAGAAGTTTCGATATTGCATGGCTGCATAAAAGGATTAGACAAATTATTACTCGTATTCAATGCAGCAATAAAGGATACAGATGCTGTGTGGTTGAAATTTCAAGAGAATTTGCAGGAGATTGTGGATCCCCGGATATCTATTGTTAAAGAAGGTGGTAATAACGTAATCAAGCGTAGGGAATTTCAGAGAGGTATAACTTAATTAGCTCAAAAGTCAACAAATAACAAATACTTTTGTTCATCCTGCTGTCACATGTTCTGTTTAATGTATATATTTTGTGTTTCTATCATTTGTATTAGCCGCATTGGAAATTGTTGCTAATCACGGACGATTGATTCGAGCGAGCTTGTTCAAAAGACATCAGCAGTGGTTTGAAGACTTAATTTTGTGGGCAAAGTCGCCTAACGCTGATGATAACCGAATTGGAAGAAGGGCAATGAACAAATTTCTGGACATTGTTATTATTGAATACCCGGATGAGTTGAAGCAATCTAATGCTAGCCAAAGCCAACAACGGCAGCTTGCCAAAGTGGATTTTGATTCTTTTTACAAAGTAAGATTAATTTAATAAAAACTACATAATCAAGCATACTTTGAGCTAAATAAAAAATAATCAAACTTATTATTTAACCAGTTTTTTGCAGACAAGTTCAAAACTGTACTGAATACCAAAAATGCTAATAAAATCGAGTTGTCGATTGCTGTCCGTGGGTTTGGTATGCTCACTAACCTTTGTGAAGAGCAAGAGCAATCCCGTGAAATGATGAATTTAATTATGCTTCACATCGATAATATTATTCATGAGTAAGACATAAGAGTAATGACTAAAACATGCATTAACTTTTAGCTGCATATCTAACTAATTTAAATAGTTTACAATATACTTTTGATTGATAACTTTTTTTGTAGACTAGACTCACCAGTTGTGGACAAGTACAGTGGTTCCATATCCGTCCTCCCAACATATTTGGAATCAGTGGCAAGTATCTTACCATCATTAAAGACAGAAGATAACTCCAGTGGAATACCTGAACATCATTTAGAATCCATTAAAAAATTCACGATCTTGCTAATACGATTTTACCCTGACTTGAGTGAAAGTCAAAGAAACTACGCACCCATACCAGTACAGAAACTTTTTGACGCACTTTGGAACCATCATCATGTAGTGTGCGAATCCTTCATCGAACAAGTCTATCAACAAAGTTTACTTCATATTGTATCGTGTCCAACCAGAGTAGAGATTGACATTTTGATAGAGTCATGGAACAAAACACACCCAGAAAGCAAAAAATCTGCTTTGAGTCAACTAGGATTGAAACCAGTTGTGGCTTACTTGCAGTTCTGGAAAAGACTACTGCGCAGTGCACAATCGGGTCCACATGAATTGCAATTTGATCTTATGATGCAATGGATACTGGCCACTATTGGAAAATTGGATTTGTCCATCAATTTCGAAGATTATAGCACATCAGAGAAAGAAAATGGGTTGAACCCTGACCCTGTTGCAGGTGCTACTGCGACTGTGATAAAAGATTTTCAAATATTCGTGAACATAGTAGATTTCTACCAAGAGCTGATGTCCGCGGAGAAATTTCTTCAACACAAATTTCGTAAATGGATTATTCCATTTTCATACGAAGTTCTTGGGTACATAAAGACAAATGTTTTTGTTAGTGGCTTCTACAAAATTTTGTCCGTGGTGTTCGATGCTGCAAGAAATTTAAACTATTTCGAAGAGGTAAATATTGAAAAATTGACAGAATAGTGCCTATTTTATTTATATTTATTATATTTTAAAATCTCTAAATTTTTGTTTGATAAATAGCGTGTGAATTTAGAAATTCAAAACCTGCACGAAAAGTTAAACATTTTCTTCCAAGGTCTAGGAAAAAAAATTCAAGAATTTCGTGACGACCTGCTTTTTTCTGTTCTGGAATTGTGGCTGTCGCTTCCGGACAGCTTGATTCTTACGAATTTCACTGCTTTGAATCAAACTTTAAAGGTACCTATTATTTTTTCATTTCATATGTCATTGTCATTCTAGTAATTAAAAATTACTTATACTTATTATATGAATATTAATTTATGTTAATTAATATTACCAATTTTAGACTGTGTTTATAACGGGAAAAAGTTCATTCCCATTAGCCATAAAAGGTTTGGAGGCAGTTGAAAGATGGTGCTTTCAAAAGGATTTCCCTGTTGAAGAAATTTCTGTTATCATAAATAGCATTTTCCCGGTTTTGAAAACCTATTTCATCTCTTCTTCAGGTAAACTAAAGCGAGCATTTAAAAATATTGACATCACTGTTAAAATCAATTTATCAGATTGCCCATGAACTTACTTTATTGTGAATGCTCTATAATAAAATTTTCAAGCATTCAATGGTTAGGGTCTTTTCTTTTCGTAGAAAACTTGACACAAGTAGAGAGCCCAGCAGTTGCAAGCAATTCGAAATCGAAAAAAGGAGGTCTTAAAAGTTTGATAAAAAAGAACATTCAGACTTCACAACATGTGGATGACGCAACACTAAAAGCCACACAGTTGAAAATACTTCATCTGGTTGGCTCCTTTGGACAGTTTATTAACCTAACCGAAAAGGAACACTTAGGACTGAGCAAGGATCAACGATTTCTACTGTACGCTGTACCCTTTCAGGATTGTAAACCAGAGGTTTATATTGGTATGCAATGTCACAGGATTTCAGAAAATTTTTAATTAACTAATTTGAAATCCGCTTGTTAAAGCATGTTTGGTTTAATATTTTTAATATGCAATTCAGATGATATGCTGCCAAGAGTTTTGGAGCTGTGTGAGCATGCTGTAGAACGACAAACACGCATTTCAGCATGTGAATTCTTCCATACTCTAACATTGATTTTTATTGGAAAATGTAAGTTGCATTATTTTGTATTGATTAAAGTAAATTAGTTCGTATTAGTAGTAATGACAGGTGTAAGTAATTATAAAAATATTTATTTAGCTCACGATCGTCATTATAAGGAACGCTTGTTTCGTCAGATATTTAACCTTGTGATAAAGTTGGCTTGTGATTCGGACATCATTTTGCGACAGCTATTTCACCCATTGTGTCTCCAAATAATACATTGGTTTTCCAAAAGGAATAGTCCATATGGGTCGGCAGTAATGGATATTCTGACGGTACGCTGTAGTCTATATTTTATTATGAGGATAAATCATCTAATATAATTATTAGTAAATTATCTTGGATAAACGCAATTTTATTTTATGATACTTAGGAAAATTTGACCCAAAATGAAGACTTGAATCGTCGCGAGCTTGCAGCTTTATGTTTAGGGGAATTCTTCTTATGGTCTATAAGGCAAGGCTGTGACACAGACACAAAAGCGAAAGGAGTTTTGAAGTCCATATTTGCAATGAGCACTCATGCCTCGCCAAATTACAGACAAGGTTAATTCTCAATATTTTCAGTTATATGTTATTGTCATTTGTCATTCTATTTGTGAAACATAATTGCAGTATAATTGATAGAGAGCTCCTAATATCTTTTATAACAGGATCGGTCATGGCATTCAACAGCATCTACAAAGATTTTCGGGAGGATACAAACTTGATGAGTGAATTTTCCTTCAACCTATTATTTTCGTTTCTAACAAGTTTAAAGTTGTCTAAAGATCTGCCAGAGGATTGTCTGTTAATCACCAGCACGAAGCAAGCAATCAAACATCTAGAACGAATTTTGGCGAAAAAGAAGGATAGATTCAATACAGTAAGTAAATCCTCCAGAATATCATTGTTCTGAAAGTGAATATACCAATATGCATGATTATAATTAAGTCACTGTCTTCAGCTTCGAAAAATATTTTTAAAATCTCAACATAATTTAAATAGGCTATACGCAGACACTTTAAACCATCAAATAGTGAGACGCCTTGTCTTAGGGATGTCGTTAATTGGCTAGTTGGTGAAGGTGGAAATCAAGCCAGAGTTTATCGCAACGAATGCCTACGCCTCGTTGAAGTTCTATGTCCAATTACAAGAGGTACATATACACTACTATTAAATTATTGTGCTAGTTTTCATCTATAAATACCTTTGATTGATTTCGTTTATTATATCGGGTGTTTGTCTTTGATTTAATTTTATAGGCATAGCTTCAGTAGAAAAATGTCTTTCTGAAATAGAAGAGTCGAGTGGTGTTGATGGCTGGATAAAAATTGCGGAAGGATCTAACGGAAATGTTAAAATCAGTGATTTAGGGACAGGACAGCTATCGTTTCTAGATGTTGCCTCCTCGTTTTATGAGTTTCTCTACAAACATAAAATGCTCAGCAAAGCAATTTTTCATAATAAGAGTCGCTCAGCGTTTTGCGAAAAATTGTTATCCATGTGTACGAATGATCAACTTGACCTGACCTTACTTTCCGAAGATGTTAAAATGCAACTTATTGAACTCTTCTCCAGACTGAGGTTTGCTTGGGAAGTGTTAGATCAGCAAAGTTTAACGCATTTGTGGACATTTTCAATGAAACTGTCGAAGATTACGGCTGGCGTTGACAGTTTAGACGAGATGGGAAGTCTTATCAACATTTGGTGTTCTGGAACCTTTTCAGCGCCTGCAAAACTCCAGTGTTCTAGCCTACTACTGTTTGACCCTAGTGAAAATGTAAATACTGTTAACGAAGATCAACTTGTTCCTCTTCTTAAAGAATCGGTGTGGCATCGTGACATGGCCGAGGGAGGTCTTACTATGAGGATATTATCTGATGAATATTTACAACAGCTTCAGAATAAATTATGGACTTCTGTTTCGGTAGCTCTGTTTACACCGTCTGCGTCTGCTGTCTTCTCAAGTGGTGGATTAGGATGGATAGCGAATAATTTGTCAATGAATAGAAGAAAACTTGTGGAAAATTATTTAGTCACAGCGTTATGCCTTGGTCTTGATGAACAAGTCATTGTAGATGCAGTGTTTGATTCGAGTACTGCATCTTATACAGATGGTACATTCCAAATTGTGGACACTAAAGGAAACGTTATCCAAAAGGAACTTTTGGGTGCACTGGTTTATTGTAAGAAGCTTTTCCAGTTTGATGTTCTTTTAAAAGAAAGATCGATCAAAGATGTTGGAGATTTTATTCAGCATCTCTTAAGTCTGGTGAAGACCAACAGAGTTTTGAGGAAGCTGTTTGGGGAAAGCATCTTTAAGAAGACTTTGTCTAATTGGAAGATAATTTCACTCAACTGTGATGTTGTCACTGCTGTGAAAATTTTTGTGGGGCTGTTAGCTGTGAACATAGAAGTTTGCAGGAACTCAGAAGAACTTTCGAGCTGGTGGAGCGGTCCACAGTTAATGCAAGCTCGTCATTTAGACCTAAAACAGAAAGCAGAGGTGTTCGGTTACGTGACTGTTTTCGCAGCATCTCGAAACAAGAAAGCAATAATACCAGCAATCATGTAATTTCAGTTCTTAATATAAAGTTTTGCTGTTTTTCATTGTTGTGTAATGAATGAGAAAAATGATGTTTCTGTTGTTCTATTACAGGAAAGCCATCAATTATGTTGTTGATCGCTCCTTTATACTTGAACAAAACTGGACGGATGTGGAACAATATGTTACTCATATCTTTAGAAAAATTTTAAAAGTCTTCGAGCAGCTCCCTAGAAATTTGGAAATAGTCGGGGCAGTTTTACAGACCATCGCAAAGGTCACCAAATGGTTGCAAGAAAAGACGGATCATCCTCTACTTCGCATGGCCAGAGATTCGGTTCAGACCGTTGTAAAATCAATTTGTGAGACGGATAATGATCGCGTCGATTTGGTGTCGCATATTTATAAGATGATTACATCCGGGGCGAACAAATCATTAATTGAATTACCATCTGTTTGGAAATCTTTTTTATTGCCTGCTGTTTCCGCTCTGGATTTATCGACAACAAAAAAATTCTTTAAGAGGCACATTTATGAAATCATTAAGAATATGGTAAAATCTGCAAACGCATATTTAATTTTTTAAACTGAATGTATGTTATTAATTTCATTATTTCATGAACTATATGCTTAATTCGTATTTTTTAAATTAGGACTTAAACCCGGGTGATGTTTATCGTTGGATGTCAAAAACCGTTTCCGTTCACTTGTTGGAACTTCTAGTTTATCAAACTAACCCAGAGTTTGTGAAAGGAAAAGAGTTATCTGACGCATATATACGCAACGCCCCACAAAAGGAGGTCGAAGGAAAAACTGAAGACGAGAACATTAAAATTGTATACCGTAGTACAATTACCACTTGTTTGAATGGCATAATAAAATCTGGAGCGATTCCTAGGGATAATGCTGATCTGAGACAGTGTATTTTTAACTGTTATGAAGCTTCCTACAACACACTTGTGGCCACTTTAATTGTCACCAAAGGCGAATTCAAATTCTTCAGTCAAATTCTTTTCTGTGGAAAATTGTTATTTGAAAAATTAGTGGATGACAACCTTGTCTACGAGTTCCCAGTCTTTATCGATGAAGCTAGTCATAGGTCTGGGGTGATATCAAACAGTAGAAAAACAAAGAAACCGGACTCTTTGCCAGACGATCTGTCCATCATGAGCCTGCTTCCAGCAAGGTATTTATCTTACCCACCAATAATGAATACCTTGAGAATGAGAGTTGTTAATGTTGTGATTGGAACTGGTAGGAATATAATGTGAAAAATGTGCATTTTTATTTTAGCGGAAATCTAACAGGCAGCAGTTTGGCTCCAGAGGCGACAAGTTATGATTTTACGACATCAGTTACTGTTGCGAATTCTAGTTTTTATCAAAAAATCTTCGAAGAAAGTGGGTTGGAAGGGGAGACTGCACAAAAGAATGATCCACTGACTAATGGAGACAAGTTGGAATGGAATGAAATTAATAAACATGGCTGCATGTTTGCTTATGTGGAAACATTGAAGCAAATGCATGTATTTCATCGATCTCAACAGGTAGAAAAATTTTTAGTCTTCACAGTAAGCTTGTAAAACGAATTAATTTTTAAATATAAAATTTCACTTTGAATCAGGCGGACAATGATAAATGGCTCAAGAGTCTAGTAAGGATTCTGAACGACCGAGCTGTGCACAATAGTGTCAAAACTTTCCTTGTGGGAGGAATCATAAATACATCCGAATCGATGGAACCCTTTGCTGCTGATCTTGTGGAACCTATTATCAAATTAGTTCTTGCAGATTGCTTTGGAAGAGTTAAGCTCAATTATTTCGTTCAAGACATTTTGATTACTCTACTATCGTGGATAGAAACTCCCGGAGCTAGACCCATGAATGAATCTGTTACGAGTATTTTGCGATATATTATAGAGGGTGTGAGAAATGAGGAGATTTCAAAACGCAAAGATGTACTAAATCACGTTATGGAAATTTTACAAAATGTTGTAAAATACTGGGCACCAGATTCAGAAAATGTAATTCTCATTCCGTCAACTCAAATCTATGGACTCGGGCCCGCAGTTCCAACAGATGAAAGTGCAAGTCTTAGACTTTCTGTGTGCCGAAGTATCCTATTGGGTGGACAACTTCCGAGTTCGGATGTAAGGGAGCTTGTGAGATTTTTGGCAAAATCGTCTACAAGCAAGTACAAGCGAGTTTACGTCACAGCAGCCCAATGCATTGGACTACTGCTCAGGTATTTTAAAGCGTGAGTACTAATTTTTAACTCTACATAAGTAATTCTCTTTAATTATGATGACAGATAATATATATGAACTTAATGATTTTTACTTACAGAAAAGTAAAAGAAGAGGCACCAGAATTCCTGGATGAACACTTACTAACTGTGGGCACAAAACTATCAAATATATGCAGGACCAGACCGTCAGCTTTTGGTGAAATCCTAACAGCCATTCACAATCACTTTCCTGAAATAATAACACGCGAGAAAAACACTATAATGGAACTATTCCCGTTTCCCAAAGTACGCTCTGATTTACTTCGTATTCTACCATTACTTCTCAAACAACTATGGGCTGAGGCTCTGTCTCAAGAAACCATTATAAATATTACTCCCTCTTCTCCAAACCGTGCGGACGAATTTTTCACTGATATCGATGGTCGAGGTCTTTTTAATCAAACTTGTAAAACCAATGATGACTTTGGCTCTGCCCTGAATTTATTTGGAATACTAATTGATAACTGTGCTCAGCCATCGAAAATATTGAAAATTGTGGATTGGCTAGCAAATGCAGAAACATCCGATAGCAAAGATATCAAAACGCAATTTGCCGACTGCTTAGAAAAACTATATGAGCGTCTTTTGACTGAAGCAGTCCAAACTAGTCCATCACTTGATCCATCGATCAAGCAATCGTTTCTCAAGATTTTCATACGCATGTATTCTGATGAGAGAGAGGAGATCCGCGAAGTTGTTAACCGCTTCTGGAACAAGGTGTTACAAGACTGGGACCGATCAGAAGATTTAATGCTTGAACTGCTTGATTTGATTGGTCAGGAAGACCATCCTTTAAACGTCTTCATTGGTCTAATACTTCAGCGATGCAGTTTATCACCAGATCACTCCAAGCATATTTTTCAGGAGCCTTTAGAAAACATCCAGTTTGCCCCACATCAACTGGACACTTCCTGGAGACTTCGACATTCTACATTTCAGCCGTTATTTGCTGAATCGTTGTCATCCGTAAAAGTTTTTGGCACCCTTCCCAGAGCAATACAATCATCTTTATTTACCCAGAGAAGAACTACTGGAAAATTTGGAATGAATGTTCTTCGAGCAACTTTAGCAAATTTACAATTTACGCCCACACAACAGAATGTTCCGAATGATACAATGGAAGAATTCAGAATGGAGGTAGACCAAGATAGTTATTCATTTGACAGTTCGAACATATTTAGAGGCCAGCCTGGCCCTAGCAATGGTGGGAATAGTGATGAACATGTCAACCATGACGGAGATACGAACAGCCAAAGCAGTTCATTGGGAAATCCGATTTTGAAACTACGAAAGAAATTTTACGCACAAAAGGATTCCACGTTTTACGCAACTAGAGGATCAGAAGTAAGAGCGGAACGTTTAGAAGAAGCTAGGGATTTGGAAAGGTCGAGAATTTCAGGAGTTAAAACGGTCAGATCTTATCGAATTGGAGAGCTTCCAGATATTATGATACGCCATTCCGATTTGTTGAATACTCTGTTAAAACTGGCCAAGCAGGATGAAAACTTTGGGCGTCAATTCATAGTGCTCTTGTTTCAAGGAATGTTGCAAGAAATGCAAAATGATTCTCGCAAAAGCAGGAAATTCCTGTCAAAAGCAAAGGAAATATTCGACAGAGTTTTTCGCAACACAATGCCATCTCCAGATCGTGCTTTAGCCACTTTATTGATGGAACTTTCGATTATGAACGCGATAACACTTCCCACAACAATAGTCCTTGATGTGTGTAAAGTCTACAACCTTCAATTCTTGGGAATACTTAAATTAGAACAGGAACTTTTAGATGAAGTAGATTCAAGCAATCCGTCATCTAAACGGATACGACAAATATGCCAAAGTCAACAAAGAGAAGATATTTGGCTAGGATTAGCCGAATTATATAAGGAAATAGAAGAATATGATGTCCTCCGCAACATTTTTGGGAATGCAGAAAGCTCAACTACAGATAATTCTCGAAAGAAAATCTACATAAATATTGGAAACGCATCACACTGGGAAGGTGTAGGACACTTACCAAAGGCAAAGGGAATGTATGATTACGTCTTAAATGAAATCTCGGATGAAGGCATAAGCACTACGGGGAAAATGTTCTTGGAGGATTCTTTGTTGAATGTAAATGAACTATCAAATTCTAAAAGTAAAGTACAAACTGTAATTGCATATGGCATTTTTAATTTTAACGAATGATATTCAAAATTGCAGTGTGTAGCCGAACTGGGTGATTGGGATGATCTATACACACTTACTGCGAATCTGAACCCAGTAGAAGAGGGTGGTTCCCAAAATCCAGAGTAATTAGCAAGAAGATAAATTTAATTTATTGACTAAACGAAACATTGTATTTAAAATATTTTAAAATATTGTATTTTTCCTTTATTGTGTACAGAATTGTAAAAAGGATAATACCAATGCAAATGCTATCGGGAATGCAGCTAACGTTGCGAAATGAAGATGGAATTGCTGAAGGAAATCTTGCCCAGTTTCAAAGCTTCGTGGAAGCATATTTGACCACAGAAGAAGGAACTGCATTTTTGACTGTAAGCATTGCGTAAAGCAAGTATGTAAAATTAATGAAGAAGTTTTTATAACATTATATTTTATTTTCAGGCTACGTACCCATTTGACATTGGCGTATGGTTGCTGTTTGGGAATGAAGAAGAACTTCAAATCGATGGTGAAACTCAGGCAAAATTGATGCTCGAACGAGGAAATGAAAATATCATTAGGCAGCTTTTTAATGTGGATTTGCTACCGACAAGAGTTCAGAGACAAATTATAGTTTCGTTGCAAAAGTCATCAATTCTTGATGATTATTGCAAGTGGAGCAAAAACAACTCTAATCTGTCCGCACCCACGGTGTCCACATTTGAGAAACCGACTCAAAAGCTATTAAACAACTGGAGCAAAGTTTTAATGCACCAACCAATTGACTTAAGGGGAAGTAACCTCATAGCTTCTTATAGGTATTTCCATCATATTTTATGGTACTTAATTTTAATATAGTCATTTTTAGTGTTTTTATTCTCGCATTTTTTTCAAAAGGGATGCCTTTCTCTCTAAAATTGGATATACATTGCAAGACATGAAAGCTGAGGATGCTCTGTTGCAGTCCATTCAAGAGCAAAGAGTTGATCAAGACTTATGGCTTGCAAATCTTGGAACATTGCACAAAAACTTTTCGGTTTCTAGAAGTTGTTTAGAAAGGCTAAAAGGCCAAAGAAGACACGTTATAAGACCTGTAGAATTTCGTAAATCGTTGGCAATGTCATTAACTGTATTTGCCAAAATGTTTGAAACAGAAGATTGGTGCAAACGATGGATTAGTATTTGGAAGACATTGGGTATAATTACATTGTTTTTATCTATTTGTTTATTATTATTTTAAAGCAACCATGCTTAAAGATGTTCGTATTAAAATGGTCTAAAACTTTTCTCTATGTAGACAAAATGAACCACGATTCGGACGTTGATTTTATCAGAGTGGATCTCCTTCGTTCTTTAGCTGAAAGGGCTGGATCTCCTGAATCGGGAGTATCCAATAAATATGCTTCAGTAATTAATCATTTATGTGGAGATTCCAGGTAAAATGTGTTCTTAGTTTTTCTATTATTCATAAATGAACAAAAATCATGACATTTCGAATCAAATCGTATGGGTCATTTATTTAGCGCATCACTACCTTCCTGTTTGCTGACCACTTCCCACAGTTTGATGCCACAGGATATCGTAGTTGGCTCTTGCCAGCAAAGTGCTCCTTTGTACAAGAAACTATTTTCTTTGCTGAAAAAGATAACCGATATTCAAGGTAATGTTGACGATCCTGAGGTAGCCGAAAAAATGCTGACCTGTATTTTGCGAGGATGTACTGAAAAAGGCGATTCTACTGAAATGCTCCTGTTATCGAATATATTTACTTTGTTGAAACGGTTTCCGAACCTCAATGATAGTTTTGAACTTTTGGTAAGTTTTTAAATACTATAAATGTTTCTCATTTTACTCTTTTGCATATTGTTTCGCTCATTTCTATGTGATTCAACAGGTTTTGCCCGTTTCTTCTTTTCTCTTCCTTCCTTGGATTGATCAAATTTTAACAGCGTATAAAAGCTTTCCGCAAGAATATAGATGCTTTAAAAATTTAATCGCCAAGCTTGTTAAAGAGTTTCCACATGCATTTCAGTTGCAGTATCCAGATTATTTGGACCCGTAAGTAATTTCTTAGTTATCTGTAGTAAACACTACTTGCTTACATGATAAGTTAATACGTTTTGTCTATTTTATTTTTGAAGGAGTTCCCAAATATTTGGGAAGGCATTGAAGGCGGTGGTTCTTCCTAATAGAATGCACGAACAAATTGTTGAAAACATTTCATATGAAAGGAACGACCGGAAACGTGTTTCCTTATTAAACGAGTTCCAAGCAAGTTTACAAGAAATCATTAACGATTCAAACACATATTTTGGTGAATATCATTCGGAGTATGCCAATGACGTAAGTTAAATCTATTCGAAGAAAATAATGTAATGTAAATGACTGAATGCATTTATTATAACATTTCAGCCTATAATAATATTTAGAACATTTATTTCAGATGTTTGAAATTATAAGTGGGTCGCTATCAGATGTTTCAAAATCCAGTCAAGAAGGTAGTGGTTCAGGTTCGCAAAGGGAAATCTCAAGTCAATCGTGGAACGAAACGAAAAGCGAAATTATGCGAGTTCATGATGTTCATAGCAAAAAGAGTTAGTGATTTTTAATTTACTAATAATTATATATTTGATATTATTATTTTCTGCAGGCATCGCGATTTTTAAATGTTACAAGTAAACTTTAAATATCTGTTTTTCCTTCAGTGGAACACCGTCGGAAACAGGGGCCCATTAGCCTGGAAAAATTATCGCCATTTTTAGCCAACTTTCATTTCTTTGAGCACGCATCTGTCGAAAGGCCAGGCTTATATGAAAATTTCAGGAAGCCAAACGTTCAGGAACATCCTCTAATTGTTTCTTTTCATCCAACGGTACTAGAGATATTTTTATATCTCGTAAATCTTAAGTTTGCATAAACATTCAATTTTTTTAATTAGCAATTTTAATTCTGGCTTCGTCGAATATAGGTTCACTGTTACAGTTCCCTGACTCGCCCCATAAAATTAACTGTGATAACTAATAATGGAAAAAGAAACCACTTTCTCTTGAAATTAGGCGATGACCTTCGACAAGATCGAAGAATTCAGCAGTTGTTCAAGATGTCAAATGTTTTGTTTCAAAATGATGTCGCTCTAAAAAAGAAAAATCTTAGTTTGGAAACATATTCAGTAAAATTAGTCAAACTAATAATAATATTAAATTCACCTGCAATTAATTAAATGTTTAAAATTTTAATACTTATTGCAATATTGCATATTTCAATGTTTTAGTGCATTCCGATTACATCAGATTTTGGACTAATCGAAATGGTTGACAATGTTATGTCGCTCACAGAACTTATATTTGATTCAGAAGAACTAACAAAGAAACGATCAACGGTTCAACAGAACTACGGCGCATGGCTTAGATCAAATTGCGGTACAGAACCAAGAACCAACCAATATGAGCAATATAGAATCGCTGCGAAGAATGTTGGTCGAGAGGCGTCTGAAGCTTTTTATACAAAAATGGTGGAAACGTTTCCAAAATTTATGTTACGGTATGTCATGTACTTTGCTACAAACACTATGTAAATTATATTGTTAATCTTCAAACAAAACTGATGCTAAACATTTTTACATTCACACAGAGATAATATTAAAAAGCGGTCCAGTAGCCTACAGGAATTTTTTTCAATGCGACAAAGCTTGATAAGATCTTACGGTGCAATGTGTATGGTACACTGGCTATTAGGTATAGGGGATCGTCATCTAGAAAACTGCCTTTTATCTTTGGGAACAGGAAATATAGTTGGAATCGACTTTGGAAGAGCATTTGGAACAAGCAATTACATCATCCCTATTCCTGAAATGATACCGTTCCGTTTAACGCCTCAGTTACAGCACATTATGATGCCGTATAGTTATAAAGGTAGTATTTATAATTTTTGACATAACACGACACAGTCCCATCATATTGAACTTTCATTTAATTACAACGGTTAAAAATTTTAATAGGGGGATTCCGTGAATCATGCATACAAACTTGGAATTGCTTAGTCGATTCCTCGGAAATAATCTTAACCATAGCCAATGTTTTCATCCAAGAGCCTACGCTAGATTGGTTGAAACTTCGTCTGGGATCCAAAACAGGTCAAGAAGAAAAGGATCATCAGATACAATCAGAAGAAGTGCAAACAGCTTTAACAGGCCAAGAAGATTTTCCGTTTGAGATTTTGAAAAGAAAACTCTTGAATCACAATCCAACCCATTTAGTACTGGAAGAATTGAAAAAACACAATACAAAGATTGTTCCAGCAGTTTATTGCAGAATAGTGGAGGAAGGGAGAATGCTGAAGGAGAAAGGCGTTTTATCAAACGAGGAGTATGTCGACGTGCTTCTTGATCTTGCGACAGAAAAAAATATACTAAGCAGAATGTTTGTCGGGATGAACCCTTGGACATAAAAAAGTACAAACTGAACTGTTAACTGTGTTATTATTGTGATTATGAAGAGTATTAGAATAGAAAATTGTGCATTTAATGTAAGTTACATTATGTAACTGATTTAAAGTATTTACTTTCAATTTATTGAAGTCTTTAGATATAAATATTAATGCTATGCCATGCCAGAGGTAATTATTAAAATATCAAGTGTCATAACCAAAGTTGCCTTACTAGTAAAATAAACATTAAATCGAAATAAATTAAAAATAAATATATATTTCTACAGAATAAAGGAATTGTATCGCTTCTCCGTGGTACAAAGATCTTTATTTTACGCCATACCTCCACTGGTACTATTTATTCTCATGTGAAATTCAGTTTGCATTTGCAAACCTTGTGACAAGTACGAAGGTAGATTTGGGTAAAGTTTAATTGGAAGATCCCAAACCATTGTTTCAATATCAATGGAACTAGGCGCTTGCCACACTTTCCCGTCCAAGTCATCATGACCCGGATGTTCTGTCGGTTTTAACCCACTTGTTTTACTATCATTAATGCTCGTTACAAATTCAAAATGTAGTCGCCATTTTAAAGTTACCAAATCTGTGTAAAAGCTTGGCGTGATGTGAAGTGGCACCGGAAGAATGAAATGGGACTGCTGAAATCCAATGCACATTTCATGAAATTTTGACAATGAATTCACTGTAGGTCTTTGGCTTTCAATCTTTCTACATTCTGGACTAATTTCCTCAACACTTTGTAATGTAACCGCATATTGTATGCATGGAACGTTAGATTCACTAAAGTCTAAAGAACCCACAATATCTTCGCCAAGTTTATATGCTTGTTTAAATATACAAAATCTGACAACATGACCTCGGCTGTTAGTTATGTTGTAAAACTTCTGATTTCTTTGAGAGGTGACGACTTGAAGTACTTGTAATGCAGAATCCAAAGGTGTTTCCTTCTCCTTATCAGATAAAAATGGATTTGAAGGGGTCAAATCTTCACTCCCGTTGATGACCGCAGAATCCGTAAACTCTACAAAAGTAAAATGAGGTACATATTAGAATAAAATTCAGTTACGGAGCAATATAAAAATATTTAATTTCCAAATAAATGGAATATTTTGCGTATATACCTTGTAGTACTAAAACTCGGATTGGAACACGAAGTAGCTTTATAGCAGAATTGACCCTTTGAGTTCCAACAGTTAATTTGTAGGCGTATTTTACTGCCTGACCTCGAAAAGATGGTGGTCCTTCCACCGGGAGTGTTTCCCTGTACCAAACTGAGTTTCAAAACGATAATTACGGCATTAGAACTAACTAGGAAAATAATTTATTTGCAAAAATATTGTTAGATTGGTTTCTGTTCCTTACAAGTTTTACTTTCCCCAGGAAGAAGTCTCAAATCACAAAACAAAATGGTTGGTTTGGTGGAAGTTACCACACGACCAGTGATTCCAGCATTTCCCCCACCCGTGTTCCCTGAAGATGTCGGACCGCCTTCGTAGGTACCTTGCTCTGGATCAACTCGACAGGGAGCAAAAGATGTTCTGATATTTGTCACTGCTTGTTCCTCAGCACATAAAGGTTGCTGAGCGGAAGGAACATCTACTCGACTTTGACTGACCCAACAGTGACAGTGTATCTGCGCACTTGCCCATGCCAAAACTTCCTCCTGATCATTCCACTGTGATTTGGCGTCTGGAGGAGGAGAAGGATTTCGTAATGTTATTGCTACCTCAATTGTCTCCCCAGCCAAGTATACACCTTGAGTAAGTCGTGCAGTTGTTTCAATCATGCTAATTATTAATTGTCACTGAAAAACAAACAACTTAAGTTTCTGCTTGTGTATTTATACACTAAATTCAGAATATGTCAGTATTTTAATAGTGATCATGTAGATTTCTTGAACTGTGACCTTTTGCCTTTTCCTAAATAGTTTTAATACAACAAAATTATCAATATATTAAATAGCACCCAACAAGCTAATTAGCTTAATATTTAGTTGTCGTTTCTATTTAGGATGGCACAACAATCCACACCACTATAGACTTAAGACATTAGGTCATAATATGTCATATGACAAGTCAGCTGAAACAACAAAAGTGTTTTTGTATCTCATCTTCCCTTCATACCAGACAAATATCATGGTGCCCCATTTTGTTCGACATCCACAGGAAGGCATTGGGAATTGGGATATATGGCAAATGGCAGAACGAAAATAATTCTTCTTTATTCAAATTATCTACTTCATTTATTTGCCCATAGGCATATGATTTTATCGAACATGTCATGTCGCCTCGTGTCGCCTCGCCTGGGTCACCTTTTCATAAAGCTTGCACTGTGCTATGCATACGTATGCTAGAGAGCTGAAACTAAGGA
>JAQFYG010000288.1:0-36281 GCA_034694325.1 Entomobrya corticalis | reverse complement strand
GTAAGTGGCTGATGGGAGTCTGCATGCTGCCACATTGCTACCTTAGTAAGTGGCTGATGGGAGTCTGCATGCTGCCACATTGCTGCCTTAGTAAGTGGCTGATGGGAGTCTGCATGCTGCCACATTGCGAACTTAGTAAGTGGCTGATGGGAGTCTGCATGCTGCCACATTGCGAACTTAGTAAGTGGCTGATGGGAGTCTTCACAATGCCACAATTTACATGCTGCCACATTGCGACCTTAGTAAGTGGCAGTATGGGAGTCTTCACACTGCCACAATTCACATGCTGCCACATTGCGACATTAGTAAATGGCAGTATGGGAGTCTTCACACTGCCACAATTTACATGCTGCTACTGTGCGATCTTAGTAAGTGGCGGATGGGAGTCATCATGCTGGAGTAAAGTAGAAGTAGTGTAAAGCCATCTACCTGATGAGGCCAAGGCTAGGCCGAAACGCATTAAAACTTACACATTTAAACATATGATTTTAAAGATCACAGCATATCTGCCATTATTTGTTGGTGCACTTAGTGCAGCAACGGGCCCCCTTCTAGTATTCAATAAATAAATTACATGTCGCACATGTATGTGGTTGCATAGCACAGGTAGCAGATTTATACTGTCATTGTATAAGTCAATCAACTCAAATTCATGTAACTCATCTTGTAACTTACAAACATTTCACATTTTCCACTATTCCTATTGAATGCCTAATCTAATCACAACAACATAATGTTACTTATTATTTATCCATTTTTATATCTTATTAATTACGCAATAGTAATGTTGAATATGATGGCACATTTCTAATGCGAAATGTCGACCGAAATAATAAACAAATATAAAAGCATGTAAATCTATGACTGAATTCCCAATGAGATGAAGTTTAGCTGGTATGGTATAATGGTATCCCATGCAAATGCATACACGTTGCGTTGGTTATTGTATGAGTCATATAATATTTGCTATTACTAAAATATTATTCATACAATACCGGTGCTAATTTCATCCGCAGTCACAAAAACTACTTGACTTTCAATTTCATTTCATAAAATATCCGCATTGCAACTTCAAACTTTTCTCCATCATACAAACTACAGACTGAGTACAGGCACATATATTGCAAAGCTTGATTTGTTGGCATTGATTGCGGTTAAGTACGTATGAGATGCTTTTTGCTAAATTGACAGCACAGCGTACAACAATGCACATGATTTTACTGTATGTATCCTTTGTCACACTGCACTGCATTATTTATCAGTACCCAATACTGAAGAAGTTTTTCTCAAAATTAATAAAATATTAAATTTAAATCTTAGTTATGCCTGAAATAATGGTTCTATGCATACATTTCAGTGATAGATTTATTATAGCCTTTTATTTAATGTAACGATCATTGTTGTTTTATTAAAAGTTATATGCTGCCAAAGGTTTATCTTTAAAAGCTAAACGTTTACTTACACTCTTCATATCTGAAATAATTTCAACAATGTGGTGGTGTCCAAGATTTATTGAAGCGCCAAAAGCTTGAGTGACGTAAAGATCAGTTCGATCAAATAATTTTGTTCACATTTCCCCCCTGTTGAAGATACGTAATCTGTGAAGAGGATGAATAACGATATAGGTAGGTTGCCTTATAAAATTAATTTGATCCAATAATCTCTAATTCCAGTTCAATGACAATGACAAATTTGGCACAATCCAGGTATTTAACAAATAGTAACAATTTCCTTCGTATATAGTCTCAAGATTTAAAAGACAAGAATTTTTTTTCAGCTCCCTGGATAGACACAGTACAAATTATTCTTATTATTTTATTTTAAACTTGAATTGAACTGTGTTTATGAAAGACAAAAAGACGACAGGCAACAGGATAATATCATACAATAATAATGTTTGCTCCTTGTGTAGTTGAAATGTTTCGTGACTCTGATCTTTCCTGTTCCTGTTTGTTTCATCCTTTCTTTCATCTAGTCTACTGGGATAGTGGGGTAGCAAAAATGTATATTCAAGTCGTGCTAACGGGGAACAGATTTTAATTCCGAGATGATGGAAGTCATTGGCACAGGTAGTTTATGATCTTACAAAAATAAGGATGACACGTAATTTTGCAAAATGTAAAGCAAGAGATGGCATGGCGATTGACGCCTAATGCTCGTTATATAAAAGACCAAACACCCAAGTAAAAAGCAAAGTGCGTTCTCTGTTCTTCAGATTTTGTTTTTAAATTAGAAGTAACCAAAAAAGCATTAAACATTTTGAGCTTCTTTTTATCAAATAAGTCTTAGAAAATATCTACATATAAACATGCATTCCCATCCCACCTTATATGATGTGAATGTGAAGCCACAAATATGTTATAATAATATAGTTCTTTAATAAAAAATATGTAAGTTTTGTTTAATGCTGTTAAATTTTCTAATGATAATGCATTACATCTTAAAAGAAACTTCACCGGTGCCAAATCAGGGTTGAGATCATTAGACACAAACGGGGACTTTTGATTTATAAAATATAAATTGCATGCAAAATTATTTACAATAGATACATATTATGACTATAACCAACAATGCCGTAACAGGAATGTTAAAGTAAAGCAGATAATTAGCAGTACCAAAACATTTATTATGGATTTTTGTACTTTTCTCCCAACAGTTTTGAGTAATTTTGATGAAATAAAGAAAAATAAAGTAAATATTGGTACAAGCGTTGGTTTGAATTAATAATATTAGTCAGAGGGCGTAATAAATTCAAATTTATAGTATTTTTTGTGGCAATTTACAATTTTATTTTATTTTCATGTCATTCATTTCCCATTTCCTCATTCATTAAGCTGCGACTCAAGTAAAAAATCTTTTGTCAATTTTGGTGTTTGTTGGTACAACAGAAATTTTTTCATTTCTTATGAAAATATGCGTAAAAAATCTTGACAGGTTTCCCATAGAATTTGAAGATGCTTAACGTTCAAAGAGAATACAAGGTAAGTGGTTGTTACAAGGAATATATCCTTTAAACCTAATTCAATCTTTACGTATATTATTTAATTAGAAGAAATGTCTAAAAAATATATGGCTTTCATTATCTATATTCAATTATAGGTTGTAAGAACAAACTTGATTTGCTGTTGGTGTTGGTGTACAATAATCGCCATGTACACAAAGTGTTCAAGCGAGCATTGAGTCCTAATGAAATGGAAAGTTCTTTTATTTCGTTTTGATGAAAAACTTCAGAGAATAGATTTTTCATGCAACTTGGGTCAGTTTCATCTGCCTTTCTCCAGTCCCAATTATTACAAATTCCGTATGAGTATTTTTATAAAAGAAGTGTAAGTAACTTCTTCCTATTCAACTTAATTGATATTCCTTTCGACACACGTATTTTGGTTTTACACAAGCTTCCAAGTCAACGCTGCTTACTAAAATCTGTCTCCTTGTTGCATTTACTTTATCGATCCTCAAAAACGTAATGACTCATCATAGAGTCATGGAGAAATCGTGATGATATTTTACGGCAAATTTGTCAAACTAAAATATATATTAACGGCTTATTTGCCCTTTTGTCCTTGAAATATTGACGTACTGTTTGGATGTGTAAAATACACACATAGCAATAATAATAAAATAGGATCTTTGAGTACTATTACCCGCTTATACTGTTAGTACTTTTATTAGTTGAGGCTTTGTTTCTATATTATATATAATAGACAAATGAGAAATTTAATCATAATCTTTTCCATGTTTACTAATGTCATGTAATCCCATATTCTAAACCAAATTATAGCTGCGGGTAAGTATAAGAATCAATAGATTACACAAGCTTTGATTTAAATGCTTATACTGCTTGAATATTTCATCAAGTACACGAAGCAAAAACAAAGAATGTTGCACTATTAAATTTTTTGGGTTGTTCATTTATTACGTTTATTTCATTTATAAGTTTATAAGCAAGCAAAAATTAACTTAATTCTTCTAAACACAAAATTTGATTCAGAACATAAATTAGCACAAATGGAAACCTTTTTCGAGTGTTTCGGATGATATTACTCAGAATCAGAAAAGTTCATTTTCACTTCGTCTTCTTTCTCTGCTTGAAGATGATCAGGGTTATGAGCATATTTTCCACACGAATTACAAGCCGTTGGAACATACTCTAAATCATGCCAAATTCTTCTCAATATCCAAGTTTCCATGTCTGTGCCTTCAGTGCCATAGCTTAGATCAACACTAGCATACAATTTGTAGCCAAGAGATCGGAAATTAGCAAGAACTTTACAGAGAACTAGTTTGGACCTTACTGCATCCTCCGCTATCGGGTACCACGGGTTTCCTTTAAGTTTTAGCTCCGTGCATCCATTAAACTCTGTTTCTTCTTCAATCCCCTTTGTCCAAAATTGACTGCATGCATCAACGATACAAGGCATCAAGTCGGGAGCATCTATTATTCGTATGCGATTACTTTGGTTAAAGGAAACTACAAATAATCTAGCGTCTGGATCGGCAGCACCCTTTTCAAAAAACAGCGAATCTTTGTCCCCTTCCCGTTTACTAACGTCAGTGGACTGAATTAGATTCCAGCCAAGACTAGCCATCGTAGTCAATATACCACATAGAAGCCTCCTAGAGGAGACTGCACTATCTCCATGTGCATGCCAAGGGCTTCCTAAGGGAAAATAAATCAGTAATTGGCATAATAAAAATTAGTATCTAATTATTGTATGTTATACCGTTACCTTTAAGTTTAAATTCATGACTTCCATGATAGCTACGCTCCACCTGGACACCCGGTTCCCAGTTTGTTTGAATTGTTTCTCGCACAAGTGGAACCACTTCCGGAGGACATGCTAACAGTCGTAACCGATCTGCCATATTCATTGTCATACAGCATATACGGGTCACTCCTTTGTTCACAGGTTCATATGTCCCGTGGTTTGCCATTATAAATAGTTATTTTTGGAAATCTACAAAACCCTGAGAGATTGAAGTGGCAGATCACGGAAACATGAATGCTTAATAGGGACAATTTATTTTCAAAATATGTGTGTTAATTGATCGTTTTAATTCCTCAGTCTAAGCTTGAACTAATTAGAGGCAAAAAATAAGAAAGTAAAACTTGTTTTCCATGTCAAGCAATTTCACTCAATTTCAGTACTTCTACTTTGTACAAAAATTATCAACTGAAACATTGATGCATTTATCCTTGTGACTAATGTGGACCTTTTTGTTGGAATACAGTTTAAGAGAGCACGTAACAAATATTTTACTGACACGTTATGACTGCGTTTGCCGACGTCTGGTTGCATTTCTAAATCTGCAATATACTTACCTGCATAATTGTCATTTTCTACAGTTTTGCTTGAATATATACTAAATGCAATATTTTTGAAGACATGTTTATTACGATCAATCAGTATATTTATTGGTATATATTACTCAGCAATAAATTGATCATACTGGAATTCGAAGAATAAGAAATATTATGTGTGTGCCCTAATTCATAATTCGCCATTTTGTACCATTTATGAAGTAGCACAAATTTCCATCATTCTATTAAAGCATTGGAAAATTCCTTGCCTTGTTTTTATGCAAAATAATATTACAATAATAATGCACAAAAATATACCACTCAAATACAAATATAAATTCTTCTGTATTTTTATTCCTCACATTCTTGCAACAAGGCCAAAAAATCGTTGAAGAAAGGAAACAAATATATAGTACAGCTATTATTGGCTATCAGCATTCAGAATACTGATTCAATAATCTAAACATAAAATAGCTAAACTTCCATTAAAATACTCCACAAAGGTAATTTAAGAAATGTTTTGATGAAATACAATAAAATATTATGTAAAAAGTAAATCACAGATTAAAGCTTATAGTGCTAAAGAACATCATAATAATACTCATTGGCATGTCAAGTTATATTTTCATATGAACATGTTTATATTCAACAAAAAATGCTCACTCGGAAACATAATTTAATGCCAATATTGGCCAACTTTTCTAAATACCCAACTCTCTAAATCTCGTCCGTCAGCTCCACCATAGCTTATATCCACTGAAGCATACAGCTTGTACCCAACTGATCGGAAGTTGGCAATAATTTGAGACAATAGAAGTTTTGATTGAACAGCTTCACCCCCATAAGGATACCATGGATTTCCAGACAGCTTCAACTCAACGCTCCCATGATATTCTCTTTCGTTTTGTACACCTTTCGGCCAAAATTTTGCCACAGCTTCCTGTGAGTATTACTTCAATTAATTATTATGTTCATCATAAAACTTTGAGGATGACAGAAAAATTCTTTACCTTCAGATATGGCAAGAATCCAGGTGCATCAATTATACGAATCCTGTCTCCCATGTTGAATGAAACTGCAAACATAGTGGCGTCGGGATCTGCTTCACCCTTTTCAAAGAACAAGGAATCTTTATCTCCTTCATGTTTACTGACATCTGTAGACTGAATCAAATTCCATCCTAGTTTTGCCATGACCGTAAGCATAGTAGCAAGAAGCCTTCTAGATGCTACTGCGTCATCTCCCTGTCCGTGCCATGGGTTGCCTTTAAGTTTAAATTCATGTGACCCGTGATAAGGACGCTCCTCTTGGATATTACCCCAGGATTGTTGAATGCATCCTCGAATGAGAGGTATTATTTCTGGTGGACATGCAAGGAGTCGCAATCTATCACCCATATTCATAGTGATGCAGCATACTTGATATTGGGTTTTCTTTACCGTTTCGTACTCTCCATAGTTTGCCATTTTCACAGTTTTCTGGTAGCTGAAATTTCAAAATGAAGTAAGATGTCTTATAATTATAATTTATCCCTTAACTTTTTTGTGTACAGCTTTAAAGAAATTTTTACCTATTCTTTAGTAAGTTAGAAATTATGCCGAGTAGTAAAATTGTCCACAGATGGATAACAACTAATATGTGACTTCTTTGAGCAGGTGAAATTTATTGTGACCAATGTTGTTTATAATAGACAAACCACCGGCTCCATCTAATCTGTAGTATATGTCATGCAATAAAACTGCTCTAATTTTATCAATGACAAGGTTGAAGGTGACACTGAATCGATAAATCCTTGTGAACGTAAGTAACTACGGAAGTTCGTGGTAAGCTCATGACGTGTTTTACCGTGTAATCGCTATGGTTTCCCATATAAAATCATCATATGAATGCAGGTAATAATGTTTAGCTTGTATGCCACAGGTTTATAATATAAGAAAATGTACAGCATGCATGATTCAAGTCCTTTATTTTTTTAAACTAACATCTGTGTATTGTACTTTTTTGTTCTTTGACTTGCCGACGTTGCCGATCTCATTGATTTGAGGATGAAATATACGTATTATTGTGTGTCTGTCTGTGTGGGGTTGCGGTTGTCTTGGAACAAGGAGCATGTAAAACAAAGCTTATCATGTTACATACGTAGTTTTACTATTTTCCATGCGATATAGTTGGGAGTGTTTGTTGCATGCGCTAAAATGCCTTATTATATATATATAATGACATTATGACATGATGATTGGCTTAAAATAAATAAAAAGTGCCAAATGCAAACATGTGAAGTATATACAAGTATGAGTCTTACACACGTTTTAAATTCTTGCAGTTAACAAGGGTAAAGTAAACTAGATAATAATATGAATCATATTCATGAAAGGGAAAAATAGTAACTAGTAAATTTCGCGTCGGTCATTTCCATATATTCATTCATACCACATGCAATTTTTGCCTTTGTGTTTATATATAAGCATAGAATATTGCCACATTCTGTTATAAAGTTTTTAAAAATCAGCTATAGTGATAAATGAATGGATAGAAAAATCAGTTACGTTTCTACATATTTTGCATTATCATCATTGTTATAACCGCCAGGTCACAGGTAGTTCAAGCATATAATCCTTTATTTGCAAAAATGTTTCAGATCCTATACGTATGATTTGTTTTTAACTGATGAAGCGAATAGTAGATATATATTAATGGACAGATTAAAAAACAATTGATGGTCACTTTATTTGGCACATTATTATGTTAAGAAGCAAACATTCATTGTACATTATTCTGATTTTACTTGATGAGCCAAATATTTGTGAAATATGTATATAATTCACACAAATCTAATCATATACTGTAGTGAATCTTATGATCTGTTTTGAAAACAACCCTGTACAGAAACTACTTTTCTAGCCATTTTAACTTTTGATAATTGTTGCTCTCCATTGGCTGGGTATACATAAGTACAAGTTCCTTGGCAGTCCTTGTCATCACAAACTCGTGCGCATGTCCCCTTTGTGTCAACGGAAAGTGCTCTTTTCTGCCAATTTTTGGGGAGATTTTTACAGGCTCCGTTGGTCTCCATGGAATGTGATTGACCTACACATGACACAACCAAATTTCATGATTATTGATCTATATATGTATATTGTAATTGCTTAATATAATAACTATACAATTAACTAAACGATGATATAATTATAATCTTACCATTTAGATACTCTTCACTGTAGAAATCCGTTTTTGTAGCAAAACTTCCATATTCTGCAAAGAGAACATCATTCTTCCTGTCGCTGTAGACAACAGTTATCAGAGCCAAAAAAGCTGCAGCTGAAATTGCGAGTTTAAGCATTTTAAACTTGTGTGCTTTTATACTGAACTGAACACTAAAAACTGCCAACAAAACTTTAGACAGGGATTGAGCAACAAAAGGTAAGATCGGTGAGAGAGAAGTTATTGAACTAAATGCAATCTTTGAAATGAAGAAGGAATATATATTACTAGAAATTCGTTGCAGGAATATTACAGTTACTCCGTTCACTTTGCATTTAGGACTGTTGCAAATGCAGCGTAAGATCATATTATTTGTTTTGCATTGTTGAAAAATGTGAGGACGCCTGAAGATAATTGAATTTGAAAGCCCATTTGCATGTAGTAAGGTTGCCACAAAGGTATGCATAATATACTTTTGTAGGACACTTTGGCATTATGGACTTTCATGCCATGCTATAGCTGGAGTTACATTGTTAAGATTCAGATTGACACTAATGTTGTCAGCAGCATTGATTATTATACCCTCATTGCCAGTTTCGACATACGTACCTACTTCTCTCAAATTTCATGTAAGACGACAACGGTATAAGCTGCCCGAAACTGGGAAGTGAATTGACGTGGGTGTGGCTGTCAAACTAAAGATTCAGAAATTGTCATATCCTACATGTTGCATAATAAGTATTGCATGTCTCCCTAACCTCCTTGACGACCACTTATCACAAATCTTTGTTATATTTTATATTGTACACACAAAGAAGTAGAGAACGAGTTGTTATTGTTTGTTGCTCTTCAAGTTATCTCAACTCTTGATCTATTTTGCTCGTGATCTGAAAGCAAGACTTCTTCCTGCAAAAGGTTCGTATTGATATAGATAGTATTTGTGTGTATGTGTTCATTTATGTGCATTTTGTTTTCATACACATTAAATTGGGTTGTCGTTGTCACTAGAGTTGCCTAATATCATTGAATTCACTACTCACTTTTAGAACAGTAACTAAAAATTCCTATATACCAGCTCAGAAATGAATGTAAAGCTTCTGGATGGTTTTTATTACATCAAGTTTACCGAAAACCTTTCTACTCTTTTTTATCAATCACATACTTGATGAAAGGTCAATGACACATTCGTAATGTTAAGATTTACCACGAACATTTTACATGCACTTTTAAGCATTTTAAATACTTCGATATAAAAGCAAAAAAAATTGTTCAGCCAAAATGTTTTTGTCGAAATTAATCCTGTAAAAATGTATGGATTTTTATGTATAGTAAAATAATATTTAGTTCAGTTAAATATCGTTTAATTTGGAGGAAACTTTAGTATTTTATTATCCATAAGTTTAAAGTTAGAAGAATGCAATCCTCATGACTATATCTTTACACAAAAATGAATAAAGTTATTCACGCTCCTTCAACAAAACGTGGTAATCCTGAGGAGAAAGTACAAAGCCAACCGGAGCGTCCAAGGTAGGCTCAGGAAAATTTGGGTCGAGGCTAATCGAAAATTTCTGAAAAATATTAGTTAAAAATAGAAAGAACGTATCTCTGGCTAGGGATTCTCCAACACATTGCCGGCGACCGACCTGGAAGGCCATAACATTTTCACTTTTCTTGAAGGTCTTTTCATCTGCACTGAGGAAACGTTCTGGTCTAAAATTTTCTGGGTCGCCCCAGGTCCTAGGATTATGATGAAGATGCCATAAATTTGCAAATATCCATGTATCCTTTTCAATGAAATGTCCTCTAAACTCCTTTCCAACAATAGCACGATGCTGTACTCCACTTGGCACAATGGATGAGTACCTGAAGGTTTCTTCCATTACAGCCAACGTGTAAGGCATGCTATACGAAAATAATCCCAAAAGTTGATTGATAATTCATTAGAGTATGGAGAGCTTGATAATGGATAGGGAATAAATTATATTTCGGTAACATCCTTACTTCGGGCGGTCAGTAACCGACACATATCTTGTATTTCCTGTCACAGATGCGATTTCCTTTTGCAACTTTTCTTGGACATTTTTAAATTTGGTCAGGTACAACACTACCCACGATAATGTGTTTGACGTGGTGTCACTTCCTGTGATTGCAATTGTCATAAACTTCATAAATGTTAAGTTCAATAAATTTCATATATGTCGAAATGATACGAATTAAGCAACCTCATTTGTTTCACAAATGTCATGAAATTACATTTTTTTTCGTAAAAAATTTAAATTTTTAAGCAAGCTTGTAATTTTTTGGATGAATGTCATAAAGTTTAAGGATAAACAAAATTTTAACAAGCTTTTCCTAAAATATAGTTCAAATTACTCAGTTTTAGTTAAAGTAGATAAAAATGTCGGATATTTACTCAAATAAATGTCAAAATGTCACCAACAATATTTTCTAAAATGTGACAGAAAGAAGGTCATAATGACAAAAATGAAATAAATGACATGTCACGACCTATATTGACCTTACCTGCGAAGAATAGATCAGCCAATATTGTGTTGAGCTGGCGTTCTATGTAAAGATACATGTATTTTATTCAAAAGCCATTGTGTGAATGCAGAAGTCAATGAAAATAAATAATTTAAAATTAAGTACCTGCCCGACTTCCATAGAATAAGGAATCTGGATTGTTCTTTTGTGCTTCCATCTCCTTTAAATAGATGTCAATGAAGTCTCTAGAAAAGATATCATTTTGATAAAATTGTCTACCCCGAATGCTGGAAGAGCTAAATAAAATAGTAATTTTTAAAAAATTTCACAATTATGCCTTTTATACCTGATATTATCTTCATTGTAACTGGCTTTATGAGCGGCAGTGGCATCTTCATAAAACTTTTTATTCCTGTCTCGAATTTCCTCAAAATCTTTTAATTTAGGAAGAATGTATCTTGTCCAAGGTACAAGAAAATACACAGATCTGCTAATAAGATCTTCTGTAAGTCTGAATGAGCAAATTTATATAAATATAAACCCAAAAGTTCTTCTGTTGATGAATATTTAGAGCCAAGTCAATTGTGGATAACAGAAGTATACCTCGCAGAGTCTGACATCATTTCTACTAATTTAGGATCATCGTGGTTAAATCGCTCACTACTAACGATTGTCCAAAGCGAATTTATAACAGCTACTTGAAAAATTTCTTTCATGTTTGATACTGACTTTCCTTCGGAAGCAGTGAAACGCGTAATCGTCTCTTTCACTTCTTCCAACACAAGCTGTTCCATTGTAGACTTTCCAAATCCAAAATCCCTGAGTTGTCTCAAAAGAAACCGACGGTGGACTTCCCACAACTCACCCTCCGAACTGACAATCCCTATAGCACATGGAAGCATAAAACATAAAAACACGAATGCATGGAAATTAAAATAGACTTTTGAATTTCATTGAAATATTGGACGCAGTGCGAATGCAACATACCCAGCGGTTCATTAGGATACATCTCAAGCCCTTCAAAAAATTGTCTTCCTGCAAACGCTGGGTCAACAGTGAAAATTTCTTTGATCAGTTTCGGATTCGATATCACCACAGCCCTATATATAATTTTTAGAACAAAAATGTACAAGTTTTTGCACAATATCATGAATAATTAGGTAAATTAGTACTTACTTTCTCACCCCCAATCTTATTTGAAATATATCCCCGTATTTTTCAGCCCAATCATAAAATTTTAGATGCATTCTAGCTCCAACTTGGAGGACATTTCCTAAAAGTGGAATTCCATACGGACCTACATAAACATGATGCACATGAAAAGATTATTGGTCAAACAAAATACAACGAGCACTGCTTTATTCATAAGCTTTGATATATTGTTTGAAATGTTTGAAAATTAAATGGTTCAGAGTTTAATTAGACCTGGAATCGGTGCATATTTTTTTCCTTTGTCATCTTGCTTTAGTTTTAACCACCAGATTATTCCAAGTGTTGCGAAAAACACAGCAAGCAAGGGAAGTGGTATCATTGTCTTCAGTATATTTTACTAATATTTCACAGATAATAGAATAAAAAGAAACTAGAACACAGTCAACACTTGACTGACGACTGACGACTGACACTTTATACAAGCATTACTGGATTTTGCAACCAAATCGCCTACACTTTTACTTTTAATGATTTTATATTTTATCTCAAACTTTCAAACAAACTGAGAAGAAAGGTAAAAAGACAAGGTCATGGAGGATGTAATTATATGAGATAACTTGATTGATTATGACTTTTTGACGCATACGCTGTGGTACAGCCAGTGCAGTTTCAACCGAGTAAGTTGATTAACGATTGGTCATCTCAGCACTCAGCACACGCATAATTTACAATTGTATACTTTTTCTGTTTTGTCATTGCTCATTCCATCACAAGAGACTGTAAACGATCTTTAATGTCCATAGTCCATATTTTGTATGATGATGCACTGATGGAATTCAATGATGCTTAAGTGTTTATACCAATGCACTAACTCTCTAATATTTATACTAATGTAAAAAAATGTTGCTTCCAGTACACCTTCATGGACTTACATCAGCCTAAATGAACGCTTTTTTCATAACTAAATTATTTTAACCTTGAATTTTTCCAGCCACGAGTCTTCACGGATTGTGAGTCAATATCCAAAAGTTATCTGCAAAAGATAGATCTAGTTATGCATATGTATAATGATTGTATAACTTCAGACAATTTTTATGGCTACAATTGTTTTTGTCCTTCTTGAACGAATATGATTTTAACACGGTGGCAATGTACTTACTTGGTAGGCAAATTGTGTATTTTCAAGCGCTTTATGCCTTTCATATTTCTGTATAAATAAACGCTGATATGATAAAGCATGGAACAATAAAAAATTTAAATTAATAAAAGTTAGTCAATAGTATGTCAAAATAAATATCTCAATTTATTTAAGTTCTCTCCACTAGTTTGATGGAGTAGTCCTTAGGAGACAAAATAAAGCCAGTTTTAGGCTTCATGTCTGGCTCTGGACAATTAGGATCAAAGCTTATAGAAAATTTCTGAAATACATTAGTTAAATAAAGGAAAAACGTGTCTCTCGCTAGAACTTCTCCCACACATTGACGACGACCTATTTGAAACGGCATAACGTTTTCGTTTTTCTTGAACGTTTTCTGGTCTGCGGAGAGGAAGCGCTCAGGTCTAAAGTTCTCAGGATCCCCCCACACTTTGGTGTTATGATGAAGGTAGTAAATGTTTGGAAAAATCCATGCGTCTTTTTCAATAAAATAGCCGTTAAACTCCTTTCCCACGAGAGCCTTATGTTGTGCCCCCGCTCCAATGATGGACGAATGGCGTAAGGTTTCTTCAATTACTGCCATCGTATATGGCATGCTTGTTCACAACAAAAAATTACATTAGCTGCATATAATTTATATTGGAAAAAACAAATAAATTTGTCTGCTTTTAAATTTTCTTTACCTTAGTCGATCATTTAAAGTGACATGGCGTGAGTTATTTGTGACTGCTTTGATTTCTGCTTGGAGTTTCTCTTGTACTTTTTTGTGCTTTGTTAAATACAGCACAGCCCACGAAATCGTTGAAGAAGTTGTATCAGTTCCTACAAAATGCCAGAAAAATATTCTTATCGGCAAATACTCACCTGTCGAAAATTGTTTCCCGAAAAATGCATTTGGAAAATACTAGCTAAACGGGCAGTTGTCAATGCAACAATGAAAGTTCACTTATGTTTTTTGCAGGTGCTAAGAGAAAATTGGTAATATATAATTATACTAGTAAAGCATAAATCTGGAAATTTGGCATATTAATTTTCGGCAAGCATTTTTCGACAAGTATTCAAGTTTTGGCAAAATATGTTTCGGTATAATTTCGTAAGTAAAAACCTGCAAAGAAAAGATCCGCCATAACTGCATGAAGTTGTCGTTCTAGAAATCAGCAAAATCATATTGTTACCGTACCTTTTCAACATTCCTGTTAATTAATAACTTGGACAAAAAAATTACCAGCGCGATCTCCGTAGAACATAGACTCGGGATTTCCACTTTCATTTTTCATCTCTTTTAAGTAGACATCAATAAAATCTCTACAATTAAAAAATGTGTATGCAATTTTTTCTCAATTTTTCCTATGAATGCTATAAAGAATGTTACTAAACCTTGGAGCATCTTCTTGGAAAGTTTTCTTGTGTTGTTCCACAGCACCTACATAAAATTTTCTTCCTTGTAACCTTAGTTCGTCCATATTCTTAGGCATCGGCAGAATTTTTCTTGTCCATGGAATGAAAAGAACAATCGCTTTCTTCATGATCTCCTGCATAAATCTTTTGAAGACAAAGACGGAAGAAAACGGGTTTGGTAATATAAATTCGACTTTTTGACACAAGTTTTAACAAATCATGTTATTCGCTATAGGTATTAATTATACAACGAATTTATGAACATACTTATTTCCGTCGTTGAGCATTTGCTGTATTTCTTGATCATCATGCTGGAATCGTTTGTTTCCAACAATCATCCAAAGTGAATTAACAACAGCAATTTGGAAAATTCCCTTAGGATCCTTAACAATTCCATCTTTAAAGCCTTTCAAACGGTCAACCGTTTCCTTCATCTCTTCCAATATAAGTTCTTCCATATTGCGCTTTCCAAAACCAAAATCCCGAAGCTGCCGCAACAAAAATCGTCTATGAACCTCCCACATTTCCCCTTCAATGCTGGCAATTCCTAGAGAATAAAAATAACTTCACTTAAAGTACTGCTTTTTAAGCTTTAAATTTATGATCAGTTAATTTAGTTTGAAAGTTATCCTTTTAACCTAATGGTTCGTTTTCATACATCTCGAAACCCTCAAAGAACCTTCGACCTGAAAAGGCTATGTCTCCGAATATTTCTTTTACCCATTTAGGATCGGAAACGACGACCACCCTAGAAAAGTATACAAAGATTACAAAGTTATAAAAATTAATTCATGCTTTATGAGATTGAACTATAGTTTCTTAATTTGAAATACTTTCGGGTTCCTAGTCTGATCTGATAAATTTTTCCATATTTGTCAGCCCAATCTGCAAACTTTAAGTGCATGGCGGCTCCAAGATGGAAAACATGTCCAAATATGGGCAGTCCAAGTGGACCTGCAACAAAATAAAAGTGTTCATAAATATGCTCCAATAACTTTGAAGTTCTTGAGAAGCATCTATCAGGCCACATTTTTAGTAAGTAATAATCAAGTACCTGGTATAGATTTGTAGTTTCCATCTTTATTTTCCCGTTGGAGCCACCAGAGTAACCCAACGGTGACAAAGGATATGATAACAAGAGCTAGGGAAAGCATTATTCTTGGGTATGCTTTTCAGTGCTACACTTTTCTAAATTCTACATTTGACGAATTTATTTTGACTAAAAACATGAAACCGCAATCTTTACTGACTGTCAAAAACTCATTACACGATTACAATGCAAGCAATGTATGCAAGCAAAGTTACATATACGTACCTAGTTGCTTCCAACACTGATATATTTGACATTGTCTCTATAAAAATAGGTGAAGTGGACAATATCGCATGTAAAACATTCTGAAATACTGTTCTGCGTACATATTAATGCGCATTTTTCAAGTGTTTGTTCCAAGACGCTGAAAGTCAGTCAAAACGCTGGGTAACAACATAATGAATTACATACCATATTATCATATGAATACTAATCTAATCTATCATAAACATTTTCTATTTCCCAACAAATAAAATACATACACAAGCGAATGTGGAATGTATAGGTATGTAATCTTCACTTAATAATAGCTCCTACGTTTGGTCAAACCGTAACATAATATATAGCAAGCTACAAATTCCAGCAGAATCTGGACAAGTGTAAATTCTGATAGTACCTAATGAAACTTGGAAAAATGAAATATGAACGCAACCTTGAATTCTTTCAGCTACAGACACATGTAGTTTGCTGAATAAAAAATAGAGTAAATTGTAAACAAAGATGCAACGCGAGTAATTTTCTCATGAATTTTTACTCACCAAGCATTAATGTAAAGTACAATATACTGTCCTGTTGTAATGTTATTGCAAAAATAAATGTCCAATTTCCACTAGTAAATAGAACAGTGTTCGCGACTTTGTAGACAGAACAATATCTTTGCGCAGCGGTCAACTAACTACCTACCTATACAATAAAAACTTCTTTCAGCTTCATGTACTTCATTGTTTGTGATATATACATAAATATTTAAAAGACTATAATTTATCCTCGGACAAGTATTACAAAATGAATTGTGAACACACAAAGCAGACAGCCTGTCATTTACCTATTATCAAGGCTAAGTTGTTGATGAGTCAAATGAATAAACCTAGCAATTAAAATGTTCTTTAGGATAATGATTATAATTAATACTGAATCAAAATACTTATTAAAAAAATACAATTTACTTAATCAAATATAAATATATGGTTAATCAAAACGAAAATAAATACTTTTGAATGAAAAAATATAAAACTACATCATTGTAAACTACCATAAAATAATAATATTGTAGTATTGTATTTATATAATGCGGGAGCATACCATGTTCTTGTACATTTTGACGTGGATTAACCCGTAGCTTTGATATTTTTTGTAGATCATTAAATATCCTCCTGTAATTGAACCTTCTTACCGCAATTGTGAACAACCATGCAATGACGAGGTGATGCTAAATCAATTGCTCGTCTATTTACATTATTAGAGGAAGACGAAGTATGTTGGTAACCATTATGTCGCAACTGCTCTTGTCGACATCTTTGATGCTTCTTCAGGACTGCTGGTAGCGTAGTGTACGCATACTGGAACGCTGCCGTTGGATGGTGCATAGTTGCTGATGGAAGGGCAATCCAGTATGGTGGTGGTGACGTCCACTGCATAGGAACTTTCATTGGTGTGGTTACTACCCCTGCGGATTTTTTTCCTGGTAGAGGAAGCGTTGCGGAAATGTATGTTGGAGGCCCCGAGTTTGGAGACAATGTGATAATTGGCGGTGAGCCTTTCTCCAAATGAAAGTTATTGCTCATTCTCGCCTTTTCATATCTCCGTAACTCGTCGTGATTTCCAAGAACTGATATTCCATTTTGTCTAGTGTTTCCACTTTTCATGCCACAAAGTGTGCTATAACGTTGTGGCACAAGATCCGATGTATCCGAATATGGTAATGTTTCCTCTAGTTTGTTTTTCCGTGTAGCCTTTCTCAACCGACATATCTAAAAATGGCAGTGGATCACATCTCAATTAATTCACACTATAACGAGCTATGCTACTTCCATCTTTGATTTTTTTGAACTCACTGTATAAAATAAAACAATCAGTAGAATAAGTAGAAGGAGGACGTTTCCTAAGACAGCCCATTCTAATAAGCCGAAATCCATTTTTTTCATCATGCAGAGGAGCATGGTCTGGAAACGGCGAATATTATCTTAAACTCCAGGTACACTGGTAACAAGGTGCAGTAATGGACATGGCTAATTTTAAAAATTAATTTCAAGTCACAAAAAACTGAACTTTATTTAAAACTTCACAAATAATTGAAAAATAAATTTAGAATTTCCAAAAATCAAGCACGCAACACTCCTTACACCACTATCAAGTGCAAGCACCTACTCAGAAATAAGTCATAACACTATTTGGGTTACGTAAACAAAAAATATAAAAAATAACACACTGTGTTTCAAACTTACTTTTGTCATTGTCATTTTCTGCAGGTTTGCTACTAAAATGAATGCAGCAGACTGATAGTGAATGTTTTTGTCGTTGGTGTTGGGAGGAAAATTGTGCTACTCTTAATTCTATATTACTATCCATTCTTATGAGAAGTTAGATAATTCCTTAATAACGAAATTTTTGCATTGTTGCGCATTCGCATTGTTCAATTGCCTTAATGTTTTAATAAGCATTTCGTAGCAAAGCGCATAATATGTGTGAATCTTCAAAATACCTATTAGTCATAACAATGTCTACTCTACGCATTACTGTTCACTTAATAATAATTTTTAATACAAAGGTTCACTTTTTTGTGCGTACCCTTTAAACCTTTTCCTCGACCATGCCATGTAGTCGCTTTACAAAGTAACAATCAGCAAATATATGTAATACGTTATATTATGTACATTGTTGTTTTCTATATTGTCGATGTATACCTATGAAATAAATGGCTTCATCGCTTCATTATTATAGCGAACAAGTAAATCTTATCATTACTTGAAATCACGAGAGACAAGCATTAAATAAAAATACTGCTTGACACATTCAAGTTCCAATTATGCAAAGGTTACTTTGTCACTAATACCAATGCTCAATGCAGTAGTGATTTTAAATTTTTTGCTTGAGATTAAGTTAATGACAAAGAGGGAAGGTGAAAAAAAAATGAAGAAGTCTTTGCAAAAATGCTTCTGACAATTTCAAGCGATAAGTAGGCACAAGTGTAAGCCAGAATACAATTGACTTATCTATACACATTCATTCATGATACCCATTAAAATTACATTCATGCCGTAGGATTAATCACGATGACATGACACGACATGACCAACTCTTCCCTTTTACATTCCCTGTTATTACTGCCCTTAATAAAAATGTACATGCATCTTGGTAAACATACTGGCTGACCGATCTTTACTTTTTAAGCATGTCATTCATCACATTCTATAATACATGCATATACAGATTTTCATGCTTTAAAAAATACAAAATATTGATAAATTTCCTATAAAAATAACACCTTGGGACATGTTTATCGTTGTGGGAGTTCGTAGGAAAGAAGGGAACGAAGATCAATTGGCCAAATGTCAGACATTCCGCTTACCAGACCTCTTTTTATTGTAGTTATACCTATATTTGATGGAACTATTGTTATTCTTGATATTATTTTATAATAATAAATTGGCGCACCTGAAGATAACGATAACTTAGCCTTAATTCCTGCAAGCAGTAATCACCAAGAGCGAACCAATGTTATGCTTATATTCATATTAGATATTTGACTACTTATAAACGTAGCACACACATTCATTGGAAAGAGTTCCCACGGGAAGAAATTTTCCCTTTCAATTTTCACATGTTTGATTCATCTAGCATTTTGCAAATGACGACAACGACAGTGCAGTAGTAGTCAACATTCAGGCCAGCGTACCAAGTCTAGATGGTCATATTATAATTATTAACATGCAGAATACCTAAAACATGATATTATGATGATGCTGTTGCATCTTCTTTTTTATACGCATAAATAAATTTTGAATTTGGCTGCCTTTGCCATATCAACGTAAAAATAACAATGCACGACTGAGTGACAGAAAGTGAATGGATGTTTTTTCAGCTTCTGTAGTAATTTTGGTTGCGTGTTTACATGTAGTATACGCATAAGTATACTACTTTCTTACATCTGCAGTAATAACTACGTACGTTACTTGTGGAACAAAAGTAATTATCATAATTTGTAAATTATAATTCCGTCAGCTTGATATAAGAAGGAATAGTTTACGACATGTAAAAATGCAAAACTGGTAGTAGCAAGATTTTTCGTTCGTAAACACTTCATATCTCAGCATGTGCAAAATCCAACAACGAAATATGAAAGTGTAGTTTGATTGATGAAAGTGATTCTTTAAAAACGAATTTTGGCAAATTGGCAATAAAGACACGGTTCAAAGCTGTAAGGGTTTTTGCACATTGTGTCATTTCAAATATATTGGTTGGGCAGACTGACAACATGTACATAGCTATGAAACACTTTGCGGTACCAAGGTAATAATGTATTCTGGTAAGGTACAGAACAAAATACTTGTCGTCATAGCCAGATGCATAATAATTGATTTTAAAATTCCTAAACTCAGGTGTACATCCAGAATCTAAAGCAACGGACACACCAATCATTCCGAACCACCATGATCAAAACACGATTTGATAAAACCTGGTGATAGAATTACCATAATATCTACATTTTTTTCCATTTTTTGGAATTACTAGGATGATCAGAGATGACAATAATACTACATCTTTGAGGATGACAGTCGGGTCGGGTAGTAAATGAAATATGAATACGAAATGAAAGGTTGGGCTGCATTTGCGTCATCGAATTTTACCACATGCGAGCATTTGCATTTTAAGGAGTGATTATGTCAAATACAAACGTAGAAAAAGCGGTTTCGAAGATTGGTACTCAAACTTTCTTCTTTTCTGATTTTTATATTTAAGCACAAAAATTTACTAAATTGTCATGAGTGTAAAAATTCTTGTTTTCAGGAGATATGATTGCAAGATTACAAGAAACTTGAAAGTAGGAAGCTATTTTGTGTTATAATCGGCTTCAAAAACGACTTCTGTCGACGGCTTAATGTAGAAGATGTAGGGAGGGAGATTGTTATTATTCTTTCGAAATTATCATTTGACTGAAATTTGAAAAAAGTCTACCAAAACGGAAAATATCACAATGTGTTTCCCACCTTTAAAAACGTATTTCCTCAGCCTCAGCATTATATTGTCATCATCTATTATTATTATTACGCATTGCTTGTGGATTAATTAGGTGCAATCTTGAGTAATGCTGCTGTAAAGAAAAAAAGTATATTCTTCCTCCTGTTATTGCGTTATTTGCTCATTAATGCCTCCGAGCATCAACAATGAGCATTAATTTTACCGCCAACATCATAATCATTGGGTTGCATGTATAGAAAACACGTGCTTACTAATTATGTTTCAATTAGGAAAATATTTTCGCAATTGATCGTATACTACTATACCTCCATGTCTGTGAGAAATATTTCTTCAAATGCAATGCATTTTAATTAACAGGTAATTGATTACGATTATTGAGTTCTAGTACTGATCATCAATTTAATTAGCTGAAAAAGTGTCTAAAGATCACTAAATATTCTACGACGTTGCGAATTTTAGATTATAAAACACTCCTGTTGAATAATAACTTGATTTTTGTCTTAAATATTAGGAAAGCATAATAGGAATAATAATAATAAAACGTTTTAATTGTCAAATATTATTTCACAAGTGTTTTTCCTCTCCTTGACATGTCAAAAGATATTTCATGAGACATAAATGAAAAATTGATAGAATATTACAAACTGCTTTCGTTTCTGCGTCTAAAAATTGTTTACCACTTTGAGGTCAATTGATATCTTGACAGTTGACTTTTATTTGAAGACGTAAAATATTATGCGATCATATATCCAACAAAAACCATCCATATTAAGTAAAGGAATCGGGTTGCCAAGAATTTTAGAAAATTTACATGTGGTGACATTAATTTAAGATTTGAATTTCGTTTTGCCAGAATAACTTATCAAGTTAAGGTAGGGTAAAGGAACAATACATTTTCCGTTTTACTGACAAACAAAACTCAAACTGAATTGATATTCTCTTCATGTCGCAGAAGACCAAATAAATCGTTATGCTCGTAAAGAGGATAATGCGTACTCTTCGGTTGGACCAGGTTTGGCTAGTGAAATGTAAAATTTACCGCATATTATTTAAGTATTTTTAAGGTGGGAGGGATGCATGCCTACTTTTTTCTCACTTTCCCCCTTTCATAAACATAATTTAAATTTCGGCAAATAGAAATAATACCCTCATTTAAAAACTTTAAAATCGAAAATTGGAGAGAATTGTTTGAGATTGAATTGTGAATATTAAACATTGAGGGAATTAAAACAAATTTGAACTCCTTAGCCAGCTACGTAAACTCTAAATTTATGCGTATGTCATTCAACAATTCGATATTTTTCAATTTCTCCCATGAAATTTGTATGCATTATGAAGCACTACTTCGGTACTCCCTTACAAGGAATAAATGGGAGAAAATTCAATGTGGCCGTCCAGCAAATTAATAGTTATTCTTATCTCGCTCACAATGGCTATTTTATTTATTCGTAAAACAGGTCGTATTAATATTTATGATAAAAAATAAAACATAGATTTTGACTTAACATATCAGAGTTGAAAACGTGCGTCATTGAATTTAATTATATTTTTTTCTCCACGAATTTCACCAGACGTTAATAAACATACATACAAAATTGTATATTTGTTTTCTATCAGAGACGTGTTCGGTAAAGAAATCATATGCAAATTTTCGAACGTAAAACAACATTCGATTTTGTGGATTTGCATTTTCAAATAGATAATATTTTTTGCAAAATAGTAGTACTCTGGTATCAGCCAATACACACTGAGTCCCTTCTACACTACAAAATGCATTTATAAAGGATTGATAGACATTGATTTGGGAATCAATATATATACGATACTTTTATGCAACTTTCATTACAAATAATTAAACCAGTTACTTATTTTTGAAATCGGAATGCATTTTTATTCTACAAAAATGTAGATAGATTAGAAATTCAATTCATCAGCTACCTATATAGTTTTGATTTTCACCATAAAAATCCATGGGCGCATTTGTTGTTGTTTTACGCCTTCATCAATTGAATTTGAAAATTATCTATTGTGGTACCATGTACCTTAGTACTAATATGAGTCGAAATTCGCTTATCGTTATGCATCTTGGAATTTACATTTTGCAAAACAGCTTAAAAACGAAAGTAATATTAAGTTCAGCAATCATCAGTGATTCTGGAGAACGTGCATGGGTAGACAGCGGGACGGTCTGCACATATTTACAGGATCCAAAAACAGTACTTACCTAAGTTCACTTGTAGATATGAATGAGCTTCCGACAAAAATGTGAAAAATTATCTGCTGACATTAACATTGAGGTCAAAGTGTTTGTTTCATCGTTAAACCAAAACAGGAAACATTGGTTGAACTTTAAATTAAAAACATTCATGGCCTAATGCATGAACAGGCTAATATATAACTGGAATTTGCTCTTTGAACTCGGAATCAGCTCGACTAGTTTTAAATGTCTTTCCTATGTAGCATTTCTCGATGCATCTACCAATGCGCTTTGACTTAACGTTATGACAGAAAAAGTCAGATAAAACTTAGATAAGTATCATGATTGCTAAGCTAAGAAACGACTTTAGCTTGAGAATATGCAAGTCCGCAACAAACGTGACATTTCTTTCCTGAAGACATTATTTAATAGAGAGAATTTTATTATAAACAAACTTATCTCATCTCAAGATAAGCTGCACTAATATGTTTTCCGTATAATTGCAAACTATTAATTGCTGTGCACACATAGCTTCGCAGAACTTTCAAATATGCCTACTGTAATTGAAAGGTGCATAATTTCCGACATTATATTATAAAATATATCTGCAGCATAGTAAAAAACATAAAATACATGTAAAACATGAAACATGTCAAGGAGGTTACAGATGCAGAATTTAATTATAGAGTACAACATCAAGTTGAAATAGAAATACCGAACGTAGGCGGAGCTAAAAACGGATTGGTTATATGGTGTTACGCAGGTCCGACGTAGCTGTAGATGTATGACTTATGGTTATAGAGTTTACATTAACTGACCTAAGACATTGCATTCTGTTTATCAAATGGCCAAATCGTGGTCTCTCTCTTTTGTTTGTCCGTCAGTCAAACTCAGGCTACAAAACAATAGTTAGCTTTGGTAAATACTTGCTTCTATGGTTGCAAATTAACTGACAACATTCTACTTTATTTGAGCCAGGAACGTATTGTATTTTAGCTTCTGAGCTGTTCCAGATTTGAAGTAAAAAAACAAAGAAGCAACTTTTTATTCAGTCTTTAAGGAAAAAATGATAAAAAACGATTTGATGGAAATGTACCCAAATTATTTCATTATGTCAGGAAGTTGCACATTTTTCTATTGTTCATTTCATAAGACATGCATAGCCTTCTTTCTCTAACAACAATTTCATGATTTAAGTTTCCTCAATTTTCTCTGTTGAAGATTTTTTATAAGATATCAACATTTTTTATTCCTTTATCCAGCATCCTTCTCTCGTTGTTTTATAATATCGATAATTGAAAATCGCAGTTTATTGCATAATATATATACATTTGTGAAATTTTGAAAGTCAATATAAAATTTGATTTGAATGCGAATAGAAACTAACATTGTATATTAAGGAAATTTTTATCATTTCTGCCCTGTTTTGTGATCACAAAAACACTTTCAGCACTCCAGAATTTAGATTCGTGCAAAAAAATGCATGAATTTGCTAGCTTAATAAGCATGGGATAATACAATGAATAGAAATTGAGGATCTGTTTGAAGCCCAGTGTAATATGCAGTGTAGCCGGTTAATGAACAAAAGAAGGTATCATAAACAGCCTGGCAAAAACTTTTGATTCTCTCATTGACTTACATTAACGAAGGTCAGTTTACATGCACCATTTCAGTGCATCGTAAAGCTACATATATTATCTTTAAATCCAAATACGGGTCGATATTTCACACTATTTTTGTTCTGTACGACCGACCGGTTGCTGTTTCTCAATTGATTTATAACCATTCAATCGCAAAGTTACAAGCAATGTATGAAACAGCGTTTCTTCTAATAATACTGCTCACTTTAGATATGTACATGTTTTGTTTTTTGCTACTTAATTTACTCACTGTAAAATGTTTTATCTTCTCAGCGTTATAAATAAAAAATAAATCGCGATGCACTTTTGTGGACAAAAAAAATAACGATTTGCTTGTTTAACATTTTAAGTAAATAATATATCGTATCAGTTTGAAGCTATCAATGAACTACATTAAAAAACCAATACAGCATGGGTAAAATTGGGACACTGGTTGGATCACAAAAGATATGAAAGGAATTGCGTGCTCTAACCCGTAGGTATATAAATATTCACAATGAAGCTGCGTCAGCAATATTGTATCTAAGTTTGATAACTGTACGATATAACATATAAGCTTTAATGGAGTACCATATAACTGGAACATGGACAAATGTCAAATGTCAAAATTCTTCCATTATCAGTTCATATGTATAAATGTATACAAAATAATAAAATATACGGATGTTTGCCATTTTTACTGCTTGGATGCTTTTTGCATATACGCAACTATTGCCCTCGGTTCATACCACAATACTTCCGTTGTTAATCGGGAAGGAATAAAATGAAAGATTAAGATGAATAAAAATAATTAACATTAAAAATAAATGTTCCTCGAATTTCATGGGCTTAGAATTGCGCATCATTAATGTTTTAGTTAGTTGAAATATGATAATTTAAGCCACAAGTCATGTATATTTTCATCTTTAAAAAATGTTTAACCCGCGACAAAAAATGACGCAAAACAAAATGGAAATCAACTGGCGTGACTCGGACCCCCACTATCGAATCTTCCAGAACCAGTTGCAAAAATTTAAAAAGTAAGAAAAAATGCATTTTGCTGAAATATGTCATGCATAACTTAAGAACTGGTTCCACACCACCACTAGCATAGTAATGGGCTAATAATCAATAGCAATAACATGCAATAACAGTGTCCAGCGTCAGCATTTATATATAGACATTGCACCACAGAGAAACTGAAACTGCCTATTCACAAGGGATACGATTCTATAATAAAAAACGATAATAGATTGAATATTCAGATATAAATAATAATTGTTTCATATATATTCACCTACTATACTGATTTAATATTCACCGTTGTATTTTTTGCTTATTTGGCCAATATAAAATCTTCCATCGCGATACATTCTCCCTAAACCAGCAATCAACTCGATAATGGATGCCCCTTGGTGTATTGTATTATTGCCTTGACGACTAGCGTCTGGGCGTAACAAACGAACAATGAAAAGACGCTGATAATGATGCCAATAAAAGATGGTATATGAAACAAGAAAAATCCTGCTGGAAAAAAATGTTGCTGAAAGCGAGTAGCACGACACTTTGACATGTATAGAGTTTATAAGACCAAAAACTTATTGTAATATTTTAGAAAAGTTGTAGAACGAATAATATGGGAAGGGTTTTGGTAGAGGTAAGAAAATAGCATCTCAAATCTTTTCTAGTCGACAATCATTTTTGCATGTTGCCGAAATATATTCCACTTACGTACTTTACGCTGGTACATATAGCTTCAGCTTCACCGAGGGTTGACCATTACGTTTGTGAATGACCAATGCAAGTCGTAACGTACAAGTACAAAGTACATAAAAAATAACACGATGAGGCAAGGTCATGCTTCATGATATCACGATCACGACAGTTGATCAGTTTGCAGAAATCCTACCCATCAAACCAATAGGAATATAAATTTAGCTAACTAACCAACTAACTTGATCCAAAGATTTTGTTTACTGCTGACAGCATGTAAGCGTAACAATTGTATGTAAATACACACACACAAACACGTAGGCACGTAAAACTATTATTTACATACCCTTTTAATAACATAACGCATGGATCCATTTGTTAAAGGCTTGTTGATATCACCTATCAGCAAACTATTAAGTTACTGCAGATAATTTGCCGGATGCTATCAACGACGGAAATGAAAGACCCAATTAAATATGTACATGAATGCGATGATGTTACTCAGTCTTATCGGGATTATTCTGGAAGTAGGATTACCTTTTTCAGCCCTTTCTGCCGACTGCAAATCTCAAAAATTCCAACCGTTACAGTTACAACCATCACGGTAACAGATTACAAATCAACATTCTTCCTGGTATTACGTATTTTTCCATTTATTTATTTTCAGTTTTATACCGGAATGTATTTTAATTCTAGTTTAAAAAATATCCGGGTGATTGATCGTACTTTGGTGATGTGAATAAAAAAACAAAAGCTTTTTATCAGTTTTATCTTGTGATTAAATAATTAGTAATTAGACATTGTACATGCTACCCACTTGGTAAAACAATTGGAGCATGCAATTATTTATGTTTAGCACACACCAACGACTCAATTCAGAATTTGTTGAGAAGTCTTCCTATTAGCATACCCATCATAACATTTCACTAGAGCATGAGTGATTTCCCGTTTTATTAACACCAATCGATCATGTTTGCAGTTTTTGTTGTAGTTTGATTCAGTTTTTTTGTTTCAAAAAAAGTGAATCAATAAAGTAATTGTGCGTAAAGAGCTACTTTTTTGTCAGCCACAATAGTCATAATATATTTGCCAAATCAAGGAAATCAGGTTGTGTTCTAGAACATTCAAGACGGGCAAACTAAGGAGAAGGTAAGGTAAGTTATCATTATCACAATCAACGCAAAAGTTCATAGAATACCACGAAAGCTACTGACTTGCAAAAAAAATTTACGTTGATACATGTTCTAATTATTATTGTTGTACAAATAAGTAATTCTCAGAGTCGGCGTAGGTACATGTTTTGTGGAAGTCGTCATCATCAACGGAGAGCTCTCTAAGTCTAAGTACATATATGTTAAAAGCGAGTCTACAAAAAAGAGCTGATTATTTATGATGATGGGTTGCTGGAAGAGCAATTTCCTAACATAATCTCAAACTAGCTTTAAATAGTTGCGAAATTCATGTGATCAATTTAAGAAAATGATGGCAAAACTCTTCCATTATTCCTCAGAATTTAATTGCCAGTACCAGTAGAATGGTAAAGGGAATCCCAACCTTGAAAAGAACATAAATATGCATTACAATATGATACATGATACGAAGAGTGTCTACACTGCCATGATCATTCAAATGGCAAAACTTGTTGACTACTTTTTATACCCTACTTGTCTTGACAGTGTGGCAGGCAAAGGAAGCATCAGGCAAGTCAACCTATCTGACCAAAAAGTTGAAGAAGCCGAGAAGTTGTTGTTCACTCTGACATTAGACAAAACTTACATAAGCAGATGTATAGTAAAAGTACGATACACGGAATGGAAAAATTGTCTCGTGATATGATCATATCATATTATGCATTGTTTTTTATCGTTACGACAGTAGAATGAGTAAGAAATGAATTCTTCTTCATTTGAATTGATGCAGGTTTTGCAAACAACTTTTCTTGTAAAAAAGAGAAAAACTGGTCAAACCAGGTTTTTCATTATATCCTCTTCAATGTAACGATCCCACTTGAGCGAAACAAAACTTAAATAATGTAGGTAGATATAATATTATTATAAGAAATATCATGCTGTGCAAGAAGATGAAGAATAGGGGTGGATTTAGCTCTGCCTATAAATGTGGTGGGGATTTGCAATAATGCGTAATATGTTTTAGCTAAATAATCAGTCTTTCTTACCGTAAACTTCCCAATCATTCTATTTTTTCGTGTTTTTCTACAATAATAATACTCGCCTGTGTGAGATGTACAATAATGAATGTGTTTCCATGCTTAGGGCACGCTTTTAGACCAATTGACGTCAAGTTTCAATCCCAAGTATGTTGGACATGCAGGTCTATAAAGTTATGATATGCCGTTGCATAGGTCAAGTTCATCATCAGTTTCTGTTTTGGAACAGAAAGGATAACATCAAAGTTTTTAGAGAGGCTTATAGGTTATAGGAGCTCTCTAGATCCGTTTCGAAAAGACTCAGCTCACAATCTGCTAACTTGTTTTCCATTCACTTGGATAGCTTATCATTTATCTTTTTGAACTATTTCCAGCGAAATTGTCAAGTGCATTCGACTTCCTTTCGCCGTGTGCTTTCACCGTATCGTGCAACTTGAAGTTGACGTTCAATTGTCAAAGTAAATATTTTTATCAGTGAAAAAGTTTCGAAAATTGGAAAATTTCAAAATGCTCATACTGGGAGAGCAAAAACATGACGAGGCCGTTCGGGCCTTGAAGAAAATGGCCAGAGGTAAGATTCCAGTTTTTAAGTTTGACATATATTCCAATCCAGTGACACTTTCCCAGAGTTATATGCAGAAAGGAACCATTAAATCTTCATTCTCTCGAAGTATTCACAGGAAATGTGTAAATTATTTGTGATTTAAACCTTGTTCTTCTCGTAAAATGGAATTACAGAGGATGAGGAAATTCAAGGATGCGGGCTTGATTTGTCGGACGATTTCCTGAGCTCCTTTGTCCGAGGAAAGAATGGTGATCAGAAAAAAGCTTTGAAAACGGTAATTTGAGCGCAAGCATTTTCCATCTTGAATAGTTTCAAAGTGTTGACTGTGTGGTGAAACTAACCTTTTTAATTTTACAAATTTATCAACAGCTCAAAAACTACGTATCTGTCAGAAAAGGGAAATACAATGATTTCTTCAAAACAGTGCTACCCAGCCGTTGCAAGTACTTTCAAGATCTCCCAAAATTCCAAGCATTCTTCAAACATAGGGATGAGGAAGGTCACGTTTTGGGTTTCTTTAAACTATGTAAGTCAGTAAGACAGCTGTATAAAAATATAAACAAATTATTTATGAAAATGAAGAGACGGCATGCGATATGAGGAAAACTCATCATTGTATATGCATAATTGTCATACATGATTATAATTATATGCTTATTTTACAATACTTGTTTTTTAATATTTTCAGCTATGATTGACTTCACTGTAGTTGATATTGAAGATGTTTTCCGCGGATTCATTGTTGCCGCAGAAGAACTTCTCTCAGTTGAAGACCTCACTGAAAATGGTCTAGTTGCTATCATTGATTGTCGAGGTATCGGTCTGAGTCACGTTAAAGTCTTCACCCCAAGTCGTATTCAGTTCCTTTTCAACATTTTTGTGGTAAGAAAAAATAAACATCTTTTTTACTTCATAAAATAAATATAATATATGTAAGTTACACAACTCACGACGAGTGAGCACAATAATGCAATGAACTTTGTTTTCCTTCTTCATCAATGTTGTTTGCAAAGTTGAGTCATGTCTTTGAAAATATTAAAACCGGTTATTTTTGTGTTATTCAGGGCACATACCCAATCAAATACAAAGGATTTCATGTACTGTACGACTCCTTCATCTTTGATCCTCTGCTGAAGGTTTTCAAAATGTTTGCACCAAGGAAAATTCGCGAAAGGGTAAGACACCAACAATTTTGTATGGTTTTTTCTGGTTGTGCACCGCATCACCTATATATTTGGTTGTAAATACTTCAATTATTTTGGACGACATCTCAATTTTTATTATACATGACAGCAACAACATGTTCCAATTCTATTTTAAATAAGTGAAAAACCAGTTGTCTTGTAGTAAACTTAGTCTACTTCTCCATCATTTATGCAAAAAATGATGCATGAGTGCATGAATGCAAGTGAATAAAGACTTATTTCGCCCATCTTTGTTTGCAGATTTTCCTTCACGGAAGCAATGAGGCATCGCTGCAAAAGTCAGTTCCTGTCGCTATCCTTCCTGACTGGCTTGGAGGAGAGTTGACCGTGGAAGAATGTTATGACTATGACTTGGAAGAAAGAGCCTACGCCAGCGAGGATCACTACAGAAAACTAGCATTGTGAGTTACCGCTCAATTGATATTTTATAGTTTCCTGTCAAATCGTTACGTTCCGTTGGTTTACTAGCGGTAGCTATGATGATTTTTGGTCATTGGTATGAAACCAGTTCCTTCCTGTGCAGTGCTAACTAGCTATTTTGTATTCTTTTTTTCAGGAAATGGTGAAGAAGACTGAACAGCTAGTGCCGATACCAAATATTATTATTTGTTAATAATTAAGTTAATCCTTTTTAACATTATTCTTGTAAATATTCATCGTATTTTCTCGCTTATTTTTATTTTATACTTTATTTTGAACACGTGGTTAATTACCGACAGTGCACAACAATATTACTTGTGATATTTCTTTAGGAATTTACATGTACATGTATAAATAATAGATAATAATAAAGTAGACTGAAAGTCAATATTATATTAAAATTTAGCAAACCGTAGTTCCTTGACTTCTTCCAGTAATAAACACATTTCATTAAGTGCAGTAAAGCTAAATTCCTCTTCTTTGTTTTTGATCACAACAAGGGACTTCGACCCTTTCTTTGCAAACGCGTGTACATTATTACAACAATTACTCGTCCATAAAATTCAAGATTATTGCCAAAGACAAAGACATGTGTAAGGAAGGGCACATACAAAGGAAAATCCACGAAAACAAGTGGGAACATTTACATAATTTATTACCATTCGTATTAATAGCAGGTTTGACTGCCGCGACAGGTAGGTAAATATAGATTTATACACGTGAATGGAACATGAATCTCTGGTAAGTTTCTGTACATTCTTTCAAGTTCAAGCAGCAATGATTAGAAGAACTGTAATAAAAGTTTATACTTCTCATAAGTTGATTGAAAAAAATCAGTCATTGGGATTGAACTTGGTGCATACAACCTCTACAATGTACTGTTGAAGACAACCTTTTAATGCTCTTCTAATCAAAAACTTGTCGACATTCTTGGTGGCAACAAGTTTGTGTAGCAAGGACATGATTGACATCTATGAATCTAACAACGTCATTAAAATAAGGATATCTGGGAAGATAATTCACAACCAGAAATCATTGGGCACTTGCTCCAAAACTAAAAATAATAGGACGATATAAAAAGCATTTTATGTTCGTGGGCCTTTTAACACTTTGCTAAGCGAGAAAAATCAAGCTACCTTTTGTCCCTCAGATCTCTCACCTTAGACATTAGTGCAATGCGATATACAATGTTAACTGCTTATGGTTGTCAATCGCCATGATAAGCGATAGTATTCTATTTCGCGTGCCCGACTTTGACTTGCCCTTTGAGCAACATTTATTGCAGTGTGCAACGAAGGATAATCGAGGTTTACTTTTAATTTGAAGATCAAATAATAAATATGTATATTGATTCTGTAATATGAGGTAAAACTTTGGTAGCGGACACCGGTATTGCACTTGTCTTTATTGTAAATATTTATTTTATTTAAATAAGAAGATTATGCTTTGCATGCTAAAGGTTTTAAACATTCCAAATTGAGACCTCATCTTTGATTTCTTATTATCCATGCATGCATCGTAAACTACAACAATGCAAAGAAATTTAAAAAAATAAAACATGAAAAATTTATCCGCATGTCGTCGGGTTACAAAGAAAACCGGCACAGTATACCACCTGTAGTTTTATTTGATTTCCCAAATGATTATTTATAGCATAAAAGCGTGCATGTAAAAAATAAGCACAATATTTTACAAGCTTTACTTACAAAACGTCGAAGATTCTGTCAATTGACTAATTTGAGAAAGTTATTTCTGCATATTAAATCCGTTTCAGTTCTCGCTATTTTCACTTTCCATTCTAAATCTTCCTTTATAATGAACACAACAAATTTTATGGAAATACATATTTGTGAATAATAGAAAGCTTAATTTTAATAAAAATGGCTTATTAGCATTTCTGATGGGCGCCAACAATATTACGGAAAGACTTCTAGTGCTTGCGTTTCTTGCCTAAATTAAAAGTATGCCAGTAATTATTTTGCCGAAAAATTCTTTTCGAAAAATTGCTTGCCAAAAATTATTTCACTGAATATCCCAATTTACAATATATTTACTTGTCAAATTATGGCAAACAAAATTTGCATTAAATATTGAATACAAAGCAAAAAAAGCTTAAAGCCTATCGTTATATTTTTTCAGTTTTTTAACACGAACCGTTTAGCAAATTCAATTAAGAGAGAAGATGAAGGGACGTCTTTGGATTTTTTAGGATTGGATCATGTATGTAGTTTATTTGTTTTTTGTCTCTAATATAAGTTTACTATTTAATTTTTTCGGTTCGGCAAGTATTTTAAAGCAAGAAATGCAAGCACTATGAGTTTTCTGATAGAATACTTGGTATGTGTATGTAACCTTGAATTTGTGCTATTTGTGTGCTTTTTATATGTTAAACTATTGATATCTGTTAAAGCTCCGTTTTGACAACGACATCTAGCAAATTAATAACCGTTACAATAAACTTTTAGTTCAGTTTGAAACTAAGTATGATCTCACAGTTTTTTGGTCAAATCACAGAGAAATTAGAAGAGGACCTATCCATCGTTTGGGGAGTACCAATGTCATATTTCAATGTGTTAAAAATAACAAAACCATTCCTATAACATTTTTTATAGACACAAAAAATTCATCGTCTTCTGGGGCTGTTACTGAAGTGACATTTTGAACATCACAATTTTCGGAGGTTGTAAAAATATTAGAATGAAATTTTACGTGACTATGGTAGACGCATATTTCATCCCAGTACACATAAAATTATTTTGCAGTAAATTTTTGACATTTTGAAGTAAAAATGAACTTACATTGCATAATATTCTGTTTATTTTTACAGAAAATACTAATATCTAAAAACTTTACTGCAGTTTTAATTAATATTTTATGTATGTAGAAACAGTTATTTCACGTTTAAAAATTGTCATCTTCTTCTCGTTTCGAGAAACCAATTATGGCATGATGATGAACGAATGTTTAGTCAATACACAGTCTGATTTTATTACTAACATTCTACAAAAACAGTAGAAATGACCATGATCATTTTATTGCAATCTTTAATGGGTTAGAGTATCTTATAAAGCTCATTTTACAAAGTACATATTTTACCATTTTTACTAAAACGCAAAGAAATCAATGAAAAAATTTTAAACATGATTAAATAATATGCATTTATTAGTACCATATAAATTATTGGACTATGACGTGACAAGCGCCGTATCTTATATTCACATTCACCTAATGGGGCGATCTGCTAAGTCACTAAAATTTATTTAAGTAGTCGTTGTGTGATTCTTTTTGAGTGTTCTTGGCGACGCTAACCCGTTTCCCCCCTTGCACGGACCAGCAAAACATATATTTCACGTGTCACTGTCAATGGCGACTTGTCTGTCACTGTGGATCAAATGGACAATCAATTGAAGATAAATGGGCGCAAAGATATTGTGCAAAGTAGCTCCTAGGGTTCCAAACAAGTACCTTGATATAAGCACCTGGTATTGTATTTAACTGTATTTAAAATTAACGATGCCATGAACAAACTGCAACTTTGATAATACATTACGTTGCCACAGGTATTTTTGAGATAACTATTTATCTTTGAAACGCACATTTATTCTTCGAATCGAAGGAAGTGGATCTCTAAACTGCGAAACTTAATTTTTGTACCTTGTTCTCACATACGACACATGTTAGAATTTATGTTTCCAAGAGCACACTCAAACATTTAAGCATTAACATTTTGGTCAAATCTCATGAGTTAGTACAAGTACAACATACAAAGTGGTAAATTTCCACCAGCAGACGGGTACACTTGACTAACACGAGTATATTTGATTTAAATCTTACGGATTTTAACAAATGAACACGCTATATATTATTTCGGTGTTTTGAACTTTCCGTAAACACAAACTCGACAACCCCGATATAGAAACTATCTGTAAATCTATATAAATATTCCATTAGCTGGAGAAATGTCGTGCTTCCCAGTTTATTTCATGCTCTGTTGTTGTTTGCACATGTCACATTTTTTACTTTTGTGGGTGCCCTTGCCAATTCCGATTACTGCTGATAGTTTATTGCTTTACTTCATCGTGGTTTCCGTGCAGAAATTGTTTTACTTGTTGCAGGGTAGGACTGTTGACAGATCTTTCAATTTATTTGAAATGTCAATTTTTACACAAATTATTGCTAAAGTAAATCCTCTAAAAATTTGGGAACTTCCTTTAAAAACTTGATTCATAATAATTCAAATTGAGGTTTACACCTAGAGAGGGAAATTTACTAAATTATTGATATAAACGGGCATGGAAAGATGGAAATTGAAAAGCCCTGTACCCTTTGTTAACTGTTTTTATCTGGAATTCATTTGATGTTATTGGCAAAAATTTATTTTCAAGTAACAGTCATAATATTTCTAGATTCAAAAATTGGTGACAATTGTTTGTATTTCCATCTCGTGTCGCTATGTCGTAATATTTTTAAAAATCATCTTTAATACATCGGCATAATAATGATTAATTTTCAGCTCCCCTGTCACTGGTGCAACCCCTAACGAATTAAAAGTGTTAAAAATAGAAATAAAGCAAATTCTCTAAGATAAAAAAATAAAAGTGCTTTAGACGTTGTCAAAATTTCAAATACATTTGTTTGGATACAGAGAAAATTATATTACTTTAGCAATCTGGCAAAACTGGCCTCCCTCATTCATACGAACTAAGTAAAAGTAAGCTAGCTCGGAATAGTGAATATTAGCAGCTGGGAGAATAACCTCACTGGACAGCAATATTATAATATTTAAATTGATTCAAGATATAGAAGCAAATCAATTAAAATTAAAATTTAACTGCCAATTCAAAATAGTTTCCAAGCAACGCCTTTAATTTGAATGCATTACAAAGCAATGATTTGCTTTGATTCTGTCCTACCTACTCAAAATAATTGCACATTATGCCAGCATTCATTAGCAATTTTAAAATTAGACAAAATTTAAGAATTTAAGCTTAAAATTTGTCTTGTGGTTCCGTTTGACATGTTTTACAGTCAAAAGCTTTTATATTTTAGATTTTAAATTTACGTTTTCGTCTAGTATGTCACAATAATAGACTGAAATTTAGACAAAGGGAGAGGATTCGTTTAAAATATGCATTAATTCATCCTTCCAAAATTCCATCTCCTAATATAACAAAAACAATTTAATTCATACATCCATTTTCCTAAGTATTCATTACACTTGCACTTTATTAATCAAGAACAAATGTTGATCAAGTTACTAACGATTTATACAAATACGTTTATTGTCATTTCTGAGAAAGTCTTTTTTAAACATTCATGATTATTTATGTTAGTTACAAAGGTCTGCATTCGGGAAAAACACAAAACACACCACCGAAAACAACAACCAAGTGTTTCTACCAACCAACACACC
>JAQFYG010000287.1:0-36368 GCA_034694325.1 Entomobrya corticalis | reverse complement strand
ACCATGGATATGTCTCGTAAGTAAACATTTAAATTTTCATTATAACCGTAATTATTTGAAGTTATTATTGTTTAGTAGTAATCCAATATTATATGCCTCTGCTCTAGATTACCTTGGGGCAGCTATGGCCATTCAAGCTGCATTTGAAGCTTACGAGAGTTTTATAAAGAAAATTTCGCTTTCTTGTGGGATAGACCCAAGAGAGTTCCAGCTTCCGTTATTGGTGAGTACTAAAAACAGGATTACTCAAATACTGTAAAAGTCCTTTCTTTCAAGGATCAATGGAAATTTAACTGATGAAAACACGCATTAACAATTTAGTTGTCATTTTTTTGTAAAGTTCTTGCTTGGGTAAAATCGTCTGATACTATCAATATTAAGAGAATTCTCATGAGAATTGTAAGAAAATTACTGTTTGTCATTGATAAACTTATGCCAGTAGCTGACGCATGCTTCTTTCTTTCCAACATGGTATTATAATAATTTGCTAAAATAGTTTTTGATTTATGATGTTTTGTTACAAAATTCAAGCCGATTTTTTCAATTTCGAAAAGTATTTTTTGTTTAAATATTTAGTACAATTAAGTTTTTCAAGTTAGTGTAGATTCCAATAATAAATGTTTTATTTCTGTGTACATCTTTCATCCTTGTACATATATCTATTAATTGTTATTACAGTATCGAGAACCGGTTTATGGAACTAATGACGCAACTTTTCAGGAATACGTAATGCCAATTGTTGTAATAACGTAAGTAGATCAAAGCATATCTTTATATTAAAAAATCGCGCTAAACATACGCAACCATTCTAAAAAGTTGGGTTACCTTTTTATTCCAGGGTGATATTTGAAATACCCATGCTAGTCACAGCGATTCTATTTGTAAATGGTTAGTGTAAATATTTTATAACAACAACCTTGCCATTAGTAAAATGTAATTTTATGTACTGATAGGTTTACATTGACCAAAGCTGAAATTTGGAGTTCACGATGCATTGAAAAATGATCTTGATGTTAAGAAACCTTTAAACAAAACTTTTTTTCAGATCGTAAGCAAGGGACGCTGAACAGAGCAAGGATTGCTGGACTTCGCTTCAAAGAAGTGATGATGAGCTATTTTTTAACACAAGGATCGGTTATCATTGGACAAACAGCAATTGTTTCAATCGTCCTCCACTTTTTCTATGACTTTCGTGTAGCGGGTGACTACTGGCTTTACTTCCTCCTCATTGTTGTGGGGTGAGAAATTTAAATGAAATTATTTTTCTGGGAATGAAGTAGTTATTTGTACTAATATTATTCCTATTTTTATAATCCAAAGAGGTAATTGTGGAGAATCATTGGGACTGCTTTTGGGAGTTATTTTCCAAGAAGAAGTAGAATGCGTTATGTTTGGGATATTTATAGGGCCAATCCTACTCTTGTACGAAGGTATGTTATTCCTTGCTCTGAAAAATCAATAACTGTAATGTACAAATTTGACAATTTTATAAAAGCAAATTAGAATGAAGCATGTAGCTGTAGTGTTTTAACCGGTGAAGCTTAAACATTTATCAGGTGCCCTATGGCCTTTAGAGGGCATGTCAAAAACTTTGAGATGGGTTGCCTATTGTTCTCCAACAACTTTGATGGTGGAATCAATCAGAGGGACTATTTACAAAGGTGTGGGAGTGTTTCACGAAACAGTTTGGCCAGGAATAGCAATTGAAGTTGGATGGACAATATGCTTTTGGATTATATCCATTTCAGTTTTCATAAGACAACAAAAGTAAAAATTTAATATAAGTAAGTAGATTGAGGTTTAAGAATGAATTTTTTATTACTGAATAATAAATAAGATTTTACAATTTTTTAGGATTTAACTTAATAACTGAATTAACAAATGTAGTATATGCAAGGTCAAAGTAGCGAAAAGAAGTAAGCGATATAGAACTATTTTGTGTGTTGTGACAAATATGGTGACAAAATGAATCCATCCTAATAAATGCATCAATTCTTATAGTCCTGTAAAGACGCATAAGTAATTAAGTATTAATTTTAAGAAAGACATTGCGAACATGTTACATTATATTTTGTAAGATTGTTTAAAATATTTTATGGGAGAGAACATAACCCTTAAAAGTGTATATCTATAAGTAAATCGAATGTAATATCGAATATGTCTTTCTTCCATGTTGCTTACACTTTACACATAAGACTCAATTTGCACTATCAGTAATTTTGAAACATGTCGTTTTGCTACGATAGATTTTTGTGAAATAGCGATACCTGTACATATATAATGTTAATAGTTAGCAGCTAGATAATTGAATAATTAGTAAATGCAGCTTGAGATATAGGCATCACACAAGTTTGAAGGCTTAAACTTGTTAAAGTGAGGGGTGTTTTGAGACAGAATATGCGACTGCAAAAAATATTGTCAAAGATAGGAAAAGATAGTAATTATAAATTTCTAATTCTCTAATCATCATCCAAAATTAGAGTATCCTGTCTAACAAAAATACAAAATAGCCGCCATCGTGCAATACAAAATTATTAACTGAATCGACAATAAAACAAAGTCTTCTGAACAGCAACGAATTGCAAGAAAATAGTTTAAGTTTCCTCCTAAACTTTGTATATATAAAGACTACATTTATATTACAATAAACGACAATTTATATATTTTCGATGTCAAAAACGTTAAACCAGTCGCATAAAATAAAATTTTAAAAACTGCTTTAAATTGTCAGATTCGATGTTTATGTTGAATAACGTTTAAAGTTACATTTAATTATTGAAAACATTGGATATATCGCTTCAATATGTAGCACCGCAAAATACCCGTTTTTTGATAATTTATATTTGAAACGTATGTTTTTTTGAATTAATGAATTTACAGTAGTAAATACATAATTTATGCCTATCTATATTTATTTCCTTTACTTTCGTTTTTTAATTTAATTTTTAAGCGAAAAAGTCTTCACTCTTCCCACAATTCAATACTTTAAAGCTTGTCATACGGTGGTGGAGGGGTTTCCGAACGGTTGTTCTGATTCGTTGTCTCCTCTCCTTCTCCATTTCTTGAACTGGAATCCCGATTCTCGTTATTAGAATTTTCAATACAGCTATAATTTACATTATTACCGCCAGCAGCATCTTGCGCATCCTTCACAGAAGAACTGTCAATAAATCCGATTCCGTCATTAAATTTGCCTTCTTTTCCATCTAGTAGATCCATACTGCCAGTCCCGTTTGTCGTATTCTCATCCGTTGGACTATTTCCACCTCCCATTCCCTCTGGTAAAGGAAGATACAGGGCAATGTGATAGGGAGGTGGTTTTGACCTCCCGTGTCGTGAACCACTGTTACCATAATGCGCGGGATAATGTATGGGGCCCGCCCCATTAAAATTATGAGGAGACTGCGTAAGATCAGCTCCACTACCAAAGTCACCTTCTTCTAAAAGTGAACCATCGCTTCGATTATGGCGATAATGATGAAATCCACCGTGATGAAGATTATGATGTAAGTGATGATGATGAGCTCGTGTCAGCGACCCATTACTTCCTGGTGGTTGAGTCCCGTCATAGTATTCAAAATCATATGTATCTTGCCCCGGTGGAATGTTAGTCATAATACCACCGCTGCCAGGAACCGCGGAAGTACTTGAGGAACTGAGAATATATTGGTTAAATTGACGAAGAAGGTAATCATTGGTTCTTTTCCGAAGACAGGCAACACCCGTGAAGAAAAGAGCTACGGCGAACACAACGAAAATGAGTTCAGTAAATAAAAAGTATGCGGCTGCTTCCGCTTTGCCAGCGCGACTTGTATCAATGACCCCAGGTCCTTGGATCATAAATTTAGCTCCAACGGTACCCATCAATATGAAAGCCAGGAAGCACAGAGTTAGCCCAACACGTTTTGTGCATGCCCAGCCAGGATCATTTTCCAAAGATGGTTGACCTTCTGTACTTGTTCCTGGAGTACTCTGATCTGCAGCTTCCGGACTAGTTAACGACAGAGATTGTTGGGGGGTGATAGTGACTCGGTCAAAAGATGTTCGCTCGGAACGAATACTCTGCAAGTGTCCAACATATTGTATATCTATCAATTCATAATTATATGGAACGAATGCAGTTTCAATTCAATTTGATAGCTTACGTTATCAGTCAATCCTTCAGGAGTCTCGTTTGTTACGTTTTGGCTGTGATTTGACAACGACGGAACAGGGACTGTTCCAATGGAACCTCTTCCAAGATTCGATGACGATGAACTTGACGTGCGACGACCTCTTGTTCCTCTTGAAGAACCTGCAGATGAACCTCCGATTACACTGGGTGGTACGTCTCGAGAGTATGCTCTACATCTACTGATGGATGAGCCAGGGACATGATACGGGTTTCTCCAAGACAGATCGATACCTGCTCTTCCTATAAAAATCATGTATTTATGAATATTTACCCAAAACTATGATCAATTAAGTGACAAATCAGTGACAAAATGGAAATTTACTGTTGTCAGGATTTATGTTCACACAGGAAATGAGCTGCACATTAATAGAGTTAATGGGATTTACAGAAACGGCTGCAGCAGAGGAAGGAAATGTTAGCACAGTAGTTGGCGGTACACCTCCTTCCCCATCATCTCCTGCAACTATTGCCATCGGTGGATTCATGGCAGCTGCTGCATTCACGGCACTAGATGAGGAACCGGAAATCGCCAGAATAGACTGCTGAGATGGATGATGATAAAATGCTCCGGTGTTGTTTCTGGTAGCGTCATTGGATAATTTTCCTGACACTCTAGAGGCACCTGTCATGGAATTGTTGCCAGAGCCCCTCAAGGGACCAGAGTTACCATATGAAGCAGCTCCCATATATACGTGTTGTCCTTGATGAGGTTGCTGATGAGGATACTGAAGAGCCATGTTTGCTGAGGATGAATTAGGATTTCCATTGATTACGGTCATCACACCGGTTGACCCCGACGAAGATGTTGTATGATTGTGGTTATTATTGTTGTTGGAAGTAATCGACAAGGCGTGTACATTATTATTATTGTTAGTACCATTGTTACTACTGCTACTTGCAGCTGAGGTGGTAGCATTTGTAGTGGATGAGGAACGGTTCCTACTTCTCTGTGGGTGATGACAGAGTGAGGGTGGAGGATGGTGACTATTCCGGTGCGTTCCAAAGTTTTGACCTTTGGGAAATCATTTAAATTATGTGATCGGAGGAAGAAGGTATGTTACACTGATTACTAACCACTTATAGATAAGCTAAGTAATACTAATAATAATATGGGATGATTCTTTTGCATGCTGACAAGTCATGGCTCACGAAAAGTGCATAGTTGAAATTGAAAAAATGATAAATAATGAATAAGGCGAAGCAACAAATTGAAATAAATAATGAATCAATAAGGTTTTAATACAATTTGCAGGTGTAACAATGATGATAAGCAGAGTAAACTTTTAAAATTGGTAATGTAAAAAGGGTCAACTGTAAAGGTCTAAACGCAAATTCCAAATTCTACTTACTATAAAATCCTCCAGCACCTCCTGCACCCCTCCTTCCTCCACCATATTGATGTAATTGACTAGATCGTTTATCAATCCAAAAATGCATTCGTAAGCGCGTTGGGAATCAAAGGATTCACACTTAAAGGACGTACCTAACTTAAGTCTAAAACTAAAAGCACACTGACTAATGGGCAATTACGAAAATTTTATCCATAATTTAAAGGTTAATCTCATCTATCTCGACCTACCGACAGGTACTTCTACAGAGTGTGGTGGTTTATTTCAAAGTGATATAATTACATGTCTTTTATTTATGCATTGAATTTAGATCAATCAGGAAGTATTTAACATTATTTGTTCTACAGGTAAGTAGACTGTGTTGTACATTTAGAGGAATTTGCCTTTGCGTGTACCCTAATTTAATTTACCTGGTATATTAGTATGTATCACAATGATTTCGAATAATACTCGAAATTAAAGTGAATGTTTTCAACAATAAAGTATACCTGACAATAATTTGAAAGACTATAAATGCTCGATGCCTGTGTCTGACTCATATTATTATTTGCTATCAGCTAATTCTAAACTTTTAAATACTCCAAAACTTTTTATATAAGCAAAATTATGTGGTTTTGAAGTTCGAAGTAAGGTCAAAACTGGTAAACAATTATATGCACTTCTTTCTAGTTTAAACCCTTCTATTTAGTTTTCGCCTACATTTAATAATTGCGTTTTAAAATTTAAGTTGTCTACACTAAATGAACACAACGCTCAGTTCTGTAATCTTGAACAAGAACAAGAAATAACTCCGCAAAACCAATTATCACTTTCATTTTCTTTCTTACTTTTGGCAATACCAATTATAGCATGTTGCATTTTGCATTCTATATATACATGCGCTATAAACACTAGAAAATCTGGGAGATATTGTGCAATCTTTTCTAGGTGCATTTCGTTTTATTACTTGGTTGGTATGTACATAAATATTATGCGCACCACTATTTCTGTCGTAGAATTGAATGAAACTACAAATTTGATAACGTGCTATCACTATCTGAAATACACAGTCATCTCTTAGGCCAACCATCAACCATTGTAAATATAGTTGAGTGGGGAAGTATTGGTTGGAGTGAGTAAACAAGAAAAAAAGAATGAAAGAGATTTTAAAACAGTTATAACAGGAAGTGGCTATGCTGGAAAGAGCAAATGCGAGTAACGATTGGCAATGTGTTTCATATATCGGAGGAAAACAGAGGGATGTCGTTATATGAATGAATGCAGACGGAAGATTTCGAGTGGTTCCGACTGCCAAAAGATCTAGGCATTTCAAGGTGTTTACCTTTTACTACCATTCAAATAGCTCGACAGCGTTGTTCTTCCTACCGAGCTTTCATGAAAAAGGAAAGAAGAGAAACTGAAAAATGCAGTTTGTTTGGACATTATTTTCATAATATGAGTTTTTAAACAGTATATTTTATACTTCAACTTCAAGCAATGGGAACAAATTCAAACTCAATCGTTATGTCGGGTATTTCCAAACACTGTGTTGAAAGGTGACTTTCGTTTGGTCTTTTATTTCGCATGAAATATCCCAAGAGTAGTTCGATTCAGGTTCATTATTATTGGCGCCTGAAAAAGATATGAAATGTGACATGTGAAGATTTGAACAATCGGTAGCTGGTATGCTATTATTTATTCGTAAGCCATTTGACCTAATCCTAATTGCTTTCCTTTTTTTGCGTCTAATTTATTCGTCACAAGAACCATGCAATACTGATTGACGCTAAGAAAATATACACCGCCAGAGATTGTACTATCACATAAATACATAACTACTTCAACTATAATGCATATACAAAATAATAATTAGATACGTGTAAAAAGGCTCCGATAAGAATCATTTAGCCATTATGCACCTTAATTGTATTGTAAATACTCGCATCTCGCATATAGTAGATGATTTGATCCTTAGCTTTATTTCATTGTCTAAAAGTAAGCACAATTTAACGACGAGTATTTGTAAGCGTTTTGTAATATTTTCTTTCTACTGTTATATGTATGTTGCATTATGCCTAAGATATATTGCTCGTGCACAGACAGGTACTTCGTTTTACGGTTTTACACAAAAATCTTTGTGTTTCTCTTTTTAGATAGACATGACAATAAATGACGGCAAATTGGTAAAAAGTGAAATCGAGATTCAGAATTTAGGTCATTTTCGTCTTATAAAAATACTCAGGAGCAACAATAAGAGAAGTACTTTTACCGTTCCGTACCTTTTTACAATGTCCTTGACAAAAAGCATTGTAGAATTTCAAGGGGTAGGTATATGTATTACCTGTGTATAGGTACTTCATATTCAGTTTAACTGAATTTTTGTTATCTGGTTATAAAATGTTTTATGTAACCAATAAACTATTACGCATCTTTTCGGAAGCAATGAAACTTTCGTTTTTAGGGCATCATCATCAATAACGGAAACACGGTGAATTCACAGACACTGGATAATAAATAATAATAAGCTTACAATTTTATTACAAGGTTTAGGTAAAAAAGTTTTTCGTAAATATATAGCTCTGCTACATAAGACAAATAAATAGTAAATACAGACGAAAAATTGAAACATTCATGTTGGCACCACAGACTTTTTAGCGTGGTTCTGTCATTGAATAAAAATCGAAGAGAAAAGTTATAATTAACTAAATTGAATCTTAAGTCCTGTTGGGAGAGGAGGTTAAGTTAAGACTGTGCAATATTTGGATTCAATTGAATAAGTTGTTATTGCTTTCTTAATTTAATTAATTTAATATCGTTCTACAATGGCTTCGCCATCAACTTTGTCGTTACTACTACTGACATTCCTACAACTATCACGCAATAATGTATTGGCACAACAAATTACTGAATCCATCTCTGAGATTACTCTTCCTTCACCTGCAAGTTCACTACCAAATAGTTACGGAATAATAAGATATCAAAATCATCCCCTATTCCAAGTTCTGACACAGCCTCAAGCAGGATCAAATGCCCAAAGAGTCTATGGGTTAACTTATGAAGACTCCAATCATTTGCTACAAATTCCAGGAAATGGATTCATTGGTCAACTTCCCGTAAAGGATACCATACCTTCATCAGTAGCTTTGTATTTTACTGGAGGAAAAAGTACTTCAGATAGATTACAAAATACAGTCTCACTTAACCCCGTTGTTCAATCCACAATGCAAGTTTCCCAATCAGCTCCCACTTTAACCAATTTTCAACTACAGCCAGGTCTTATTGCAAGTTCTTCATCATTACCTGAAAATCAATACATTGTCCCATCTAGTTTTCCAAACAACAATGGATTCTTTGGATCAACCGATGCTAATTTTGCTCAGACATCAGTTCAGCGTCCCAGCATAAGTGCCAGTGAACATTATTCCAAAACCCCTGACTTTACACAATCCTATATTAAATATAATGTTCCTGACAAAAATGTTCCTACAACCATATTATCTAACACCCCACAAGTCGGCTCAAGCATGGCTATTAATCCTTTAACGTTTACTGGAACACCAGCATTTGGGTTTGGAAGCAATCTTTTAAATAAAGGAATGTTTTCAGTTTTACCTTCTGCCAATTATGTAGACTTACAAACTTTATTGAAAGATTCTGCAATGACGTCTGGAGGTACAACTGTGACAGCGACAACAAACGAAGCAGCCGCTTTGCAAACACAAGGAGTACAAACTCAAACAGTACAAATTCCATGTATTCTAAATATTGTGAGCCCCGTGCCAATAACCGTCAACCAAGGTTTTATGTTTAAAATATTTAGTTTATTTAATATTTTCCCAAGATTATATACCTAATAATTAAAAATTAAACCACAAAATTGCAATACGCCTTATTTCATTTTTTTTATTTAGGCGCTTCTCAAATCTCCACAACGCTTCCCATGCAGCAGCAAGTAATTCCGTCGTCATTTATTGACCAGTCTCCTCCAACTATTTCCATTCTCCGCCCTCCGTCATCATTTGACTCCGACAATATTCCTATTGATGTCATATCCACCCCCACTACTTATCCTCTCTTTCGTGAGCCAAGTTATCCGAGTGGTAGCAATTTCATCACTGATTCAAAAGGAAAGGCATCATTATTAACTACTACCATAAATGAACACGTAAAACAAACAACTCGATCTCAAGACTCCCAGGATCTTCCTATTCAAAACGTACTTGCGCGTGCCCGTCTCTCTTAATTTATAAATCCTATACCCAAATATAACATCATAATAAACATAAATGTCTTGCATGATTACAAGCTCACAAACACAAGTGACAGCGAGTAACATTCATCAACAAAAGCTTGCCTTTAAAAGTAAAACAATGCGATTTTTTCCCTTTTTTGTCTAGGGTGAGCTACCATTTTCTGAAATTGAATCGGACTCCGCACCAGATTTAGCCCGTAATAGCTTTCCTCTTATGTACGCCGTGCTGCCGCAGCCGATTTCATTGCAGTCATCTTCTATTCCTGATGGAGGTGCTCCTGCACGGAAAAAAGTTAAAGGTCCATCAAGCTCTCGTACAACCCCACGCCCAGCTCAAGGGAATAACCCATTTTTCAGTGTTAACAAGCGAAAGCACTTTGAGTATTACCAGTACTTTTAAAAGGATCAAAACAGTAATAGCGTTATGAATGCAGAATTATCTTGATACGTTACAAATTTGTTAATGTATTTGTGAAAAACTATCATGTTCAATAAAACCTTAAAACCTCATCGAAAATGCGGTCGTATCATTATGATAAATACAAGCGACAATAATTAGGCTTGCTTATAAATATCTATAGATAATGCCTGGCTATCGTACTAACATTTAGTTTATAAGGTCATGGGAAATACCCAAGACCATTTGTGTTCAGTAGTATATATTCAGATACCAAATATTCATAACTAATTCCATGAATAAAAGTAGGTAGGTGGTATTAATTATTGTAAGTCATGAAGACAAAAATAAGCACTCAATTTGAACATAATATGCCATCCGTGAACAATGGTGTTACTGAACCAGTACATAAGCTGAACCAGTACAATATCTCAAGAAGAAAAGGAAATTATCGGGCTCGTCTTATGTCAAGGGTCAAATGAAAAGCAAAAATCTGTTCTCACTTTCAATTGAACACAAAGAGTATTTTATCCATAATTCCTATTACCTGAGCTAGAAACCATAAAATCTCGGTGTTTTACATTTATCATAAGAAAAGTAATTGGTCACTCAATGTAGATACAACATTAATGGCTTTGTATGAAATCAAAATGATCATCTTGCTGCAAAATCATGCATACCTGTCCTTGTTTGCATTGCAGCAACTGGGTAACTTGGAAAGCTTGATCATCTTCACTTTTTATGTTTCTCTTCTTAATCATAACATAATAGGATTTGGACGAGATTTGTCATTATTTTCAAGGCAATCGACAAAATTGAATACATTGAAGATTCACAAACAAATTAATGCATTGAATTACTCAAATATTTTCTCCTGTATTTTATTTTTAGTCTTACAAAGACAAGCTTTAAATTGATTATATTTATGACATAAATTTTTAATACTTTTATCCGTACTTATATACGTGGATGACAAAAACAAAGCCAAATGTATGTGACATTCGTATAAGTGTAAGCCATCATTTATGAATCGCAATAAATTGTAATAAAAACTGCGCTCCGGGCAGCAAAAGGTAGATCATCAACGATGTAGATGTAGCATAAAACACATTTGTTGTACTTCAACTTAAGCTTAAAATGATACGATACAATTCAAACTCAAAAGTAAATGGAACATTGCGTTTTTCCTCATTCTAAAAACTAGGCTCATAATGCTCATATTTAAATCTTTCTCGCTAACTTTTGTGCATTTTGCCCATTATGGTTAATGATAATATGTGCAATAACACATGCCTGTGGGTTAAAGATGAACAGCAAGAAGGTGTAGGGAGAGATAACTAAAAACTAAACTATAATTTATTAGTTTCTGAAATACAATGATGTCATTGGTCGTACAAAGTGACAAGAAAATTGGAACACGTCAACAAATGGACAACAACAAACCAGTAACAATAAAATTATTAGGCTATATGGTCAGTGAAATGACGACAACTTTCGATAAACATCCAAATATTATACTTTTATCGTTGTGCATCTCTGGAATTTAATTTGTGCGCATCTTCTTCATGCAAAACGAATAATGAGATGTAAACAACTATGATCGAGTCACATAAACATAAAGCATGACTGCATACATAATATTTGGAACAAAAAGTTGACAGCGACAAGGTGGAATCGTGGTGATGTCATGTCAGGAAAGGCTCCTGACACAAGTAAAGCTAAAAAATGTACAATTTACTCACATACATGTGCAATGTAGTTCAACTTACTTGATTTTAGAACCGTGGTGCTATTTTCTTCGAATTACATCAAATACATTTTATCTTCATTGGTGTTTATTTTGAATGCTTGAATTGGAGGTATTTTTTCATACTTTCTGAACATTGTAGCTTAGCTTGTAAAGTATGGAAATCTTGGTAAAAATTAATTAGGGTTAGATAGCAATATTTCATTTAAATCATTTGGTAATAATTTATAACAAACTGTTAAAAATTGTACTTATCGTTCTGGATAAAATAGTATATTATCTTTCCATGCCCTACGGTCTAGTCGTGATTGAAATTTGTTTTTTTCATAAATGACAATATTGACCCCGTTGTGACTTATAAGTCATCACTAGATTTGCACCAGTATGTGTATTGTCCTTCTTTAAATCTATAACAAATGCTGAATATCATGATCATGCGATTTGTTGACATCATTTTTCACAGACAGTTTTTGGTGTTTAAACAAATTCGGCAACAATGATACAGCTTGTAAATTTTTGCCAGTTCTTACAGCCCATATATAACCATCTGTCAACAAGACAGTTGAATGGAATTATTTTAGTTCATACGTGATATCCTTAAATTACGCATACATTGTTAATTTTTAATTAAAAGCTCTTGAAGATCTTCATCTTCAACATTCTTGTGAAAGACGAGCTACCTATTTATTTAATCACCAAAGACCTTGAAGGATCAAAGGGCAGTATGCTAGTACTAAACTAATACATTTTATATGCACATACATACGATATTCTAATTTCATGATCTCATGCCCATTTTATTCCTTCATACAATGCAGAAAAAATTTGTTTTTCAAAGCAATAAGGCTCATAACGCCGTTTTTACGTATATTTTTGCATTTTTCATGTTTAAGATTTTAATTAAACAAATCCTAAACTTGAAATCCGATTTTTACGATGATCTCGTGTCTTGAATTCGTTAAATTTGTTAAGTAAAAAGGCTATTTTGAATTCTAATTGAATTTAATGCGAATTTTATATAGCTTTAAAAAAATAATGGCCCCACATGATCAACAGGAAGCCTTATTAATTAATGAACAAAGAAGTTTAGAATTAATATTAAATCTCTTGTTATGATAAAGTAAGACCTGTTAATTTGCTGATTGATAAAATCTTACGCACCATTGTTTACAATGTTAACAGTCAATTCTTCGTGTCGTTGTTGAAACGTGACCTGGAAATTATTGTGAGAGCAAACACATTACTAACAATAAGTTCATCATCCAGTTGTATTAAGCCTACAAAATGCTATATTACTTGAGCATAGATTGATAGCTTGTGAAATCTTCAAACAGTGTACTGGTACTGATAATGATATGCAATTTAAAAAACTCATTTCCATTTTCATGTTTTTCTTTTGCGTCTTCAAGCTTTCATTCTGCCAGTGCAGTGCAGAAGATAAGATACATACGTTTAGTTGGGATTGGGAAGCATATTGTAAGACCTGCCTCGTTTTTAACCACGATTTGGTCGATTTGAAACGAACTACTTGATCGGTCCAAGTTGATTCAGCCAAATTATCACAATCAAACATTCCGCATCAATCTCATCCCTACGAAGCAATATCATTGAGTTTTAGAAAATAACCGCGACTTGAATCTGATAAGGTATAAATGCATAATGAAGCCATCCATTACCTAGTGTATGCATTTATTGAAGTTGGACAGCCGACAATGCGTCGTAGTCGTAGCCCATCGTATTTTTTCAGTTCAAAAAGGTGAATCATTATTCATTATGCTTAATTCGTCACTTCAGGTACAATTTAATTTGTTTTATTCTATATTTAAATTTTAAATGCATCAATTCCGCCTTCCAAAACATGACTGAAATGACGACAGACTAAACAACCAAAATAACAACCATATGAATACCTATTCTTTAATCGCCAAGTTTATCGTTCCTGGCGATGATGATGGTGTGATGATGAAATAGGGTGAATCAACAACTTCACGCACGGTGGCCATTCCTGTCATTACGTTATTCGTGCTTTTCCTTTCTTTCAAGTAATGCATTAAAAGGTACCATTTTACATTTAAAAGAAATGGTGCGGGGTCAAAAGGAAAGCAAATATTCACCAAAAAGCAATAACACATTATAAGACAGATTTACCAGGTATATTTAAATTTTGAGTGTCCTCTTCTCTCATACCCAGCCCATTCTTACTCTATCATCACCATCTCATCTCCCGTCGTCAAGTTTGGCTATCAAGATGGACATTTGTAACTTATACTGCTCTCCAAGCATTCTTTTATTCAACTTTCTGCGTGTTTTTGATATTAACTATTATAATGAGATATTATTACGATGATACGGATTTGACAGATATTACCACCCGCTGCAAATGCATATAACAATGCCATTTCCATACACTCAATTGCTGGTAATAACAATAAAAATTCAAAACATGCATTACATATTTTTTTATACATTCTTATGATTCCCGGTCTAAGTCTATACATATTTATGAATATCATTACATGCTCTGTGACTCGGGTCAAACGAAAGCAAAATCTTTTGGGCGCTGTTCATTGCTTCGAGGCTATAAGGAGTTGTTGTTTCTCTTGAGAATTAGTTTTTTCGTTTTACTTCATCTCCCAAAAATCGTCTTTTTCTTTGGTAATCCAGAAAGTGGACATATAACATTGAGACCAACATCAGGAGAACAACAAGAAAGAGAGAAAGAACAAGACAGAAAAGTACAAGAACAACATTCAACTGATGTAACATCCTCTAAAAGAATGTAGTTGGTTTAATCTCATCTAAATATTTTTTGCATGAATTAAATAGAAATCACGCTCACTATAAGCTTTTGCTTGTTTATAATAATAATTCACATTATTTTAAAGTACATTTATTGGTATTTTATCATTATATTACTATACGAGATCTAGCCTATCTATCTAGATTACATCAGTCTAAAGCGAAGAAACCTAAACCCTGAGCTAAAGTAATCCAAATCCAATCCAAATGTCATGCAATATGCAGCAAAGCAATTCTAATACGATTTCTTTTACTACCTCAGGACTTGTAAACTTGTTTTTCTTCGCTGAAGGTAACATCATCGAACGGTAGAAAAGCAAGCCGTAATATAACTAAGCACGATATTCAATATTGTTTTATATGCGAATTCGGCAGGTATAAAAGATTTTAAATTTGCAAATAAAATAGTTATTTATTTCCACTGCCAAACACAGGACGCATTTGTAAATGATATTAGTCAAATCTTTTAAATCTTTTTTTTCTGTATTCATCTTGTCTTAAATAAGCATTAAAATTGATGATGGGTTTAATACTTAAAAGGCTTTATCGCTTCCCATTTTTTGTTAGTTGTCTATGATTAATTTTCTTCTAAGACAAATAAATAAATCTTATAAATAATCATGAAAAGGGAATAAAAGGATGAAGATGATCAGGACCACGACCACATCAATCGATATAATTATATCAAATATAGATGAATTGAGAGGTAGTGGTGTGTAGATAAAAAAGGGGAACATCAAACTAATCCAGAAGCAACTGTCAATAGAGATGGTGAGCGTAAAAAATTAAATTTTACCAAATTATAGGATTCGATATACCTACCTACCCACCTCATGTACTTTTGGGATATAAAAAGTTCAAATTCGGTAGTAACATAATAGGAGGTAGCATATTACTGGCATGAAACAGGAGTTAAATCACCCTAAAAACTTATAAAAAGTTATTCCTCTGTGAAAAAAAAATTCAAGGTAAAGGTTTCGGAAACTGGCTCTGACTGGAGACCAATGTACCAAATTGCCTTATAGTTTTAAATACAATTTAACTCGAACACACAAATAATTTTATTGCTTGCCTCTTCTTTTAATGCGCATTGCCCTGAAAAAACATATTTTTTTGTTTTTCCTTTTCACTTATGTAAAACTATAGTTGCTTCTCTTTTTGATCCGCTGACCAGAATCACAACTTATAGCAATTTAATGGTTGTCGTCGTTTATTATGTATTAACTTTCATGTGGTATTTCATTCTGTTTTTGTGTGACGCTTCCCATTTTCTTCTTGTTTTCTTGTGGTTACGTATTATGACTATTACTTCTCGCTTGTTATACAACCATAATAACAACAAGTAAAAGTCACTGGCCCATATGACGCGTCTCTTGGTTTTCTTCTCATGTTGAGTGTCTTTCGGCAATCGAAATGGTACTATGTAGGCATATTCCTGTTAAATGAGCATTTTGTTTTACTACGAGGCAATTGGCAAGAAATGTTCAATATTTTCCATCGTATAATCATCGTTATGATTTTTGCAGGCTGCAGGTATGGTAGGGATTCAGGTAGTTTACGAAAATAGCATGTTTTTAAACCACCGAAAATTATCAGAGTGATTTGCGATAGGTAGGCACAACATTGCATAGTAATCCGAAATAATAAGCTTTGAGTCCATAGCTCAAGATCAGCATCACTTTGAACTTCGCTTTGTTAAAGAAAAGTATGCCGAGGAGTTCATGCTCATACCATCGCCGCCGAGCTGATGTCATGTACATCGTATTTCTTTGTATTTCACTTAAGGTAGAATTTAAAACCATTTTGCTCTCGTTTAACCCCTCTCTTCCTGTTATTATTATTAAACCGAGAAATAGTAAGATATTTTGTTAATGGAATTTCCATCATTTTTGTGCTCATTTATGGGACCGTTCCTTTTCCAAAGAAGAGTACAGTGATTCATGTTTCGTATATATCAAAGCTGATGTGTTGCACATGAAGAGATTACCTAAAGGCTACTTAACTAGGCTTACTAGGAATAAGCAAAACTCAACTGCTTACCAGTGCAAATATTGACAGAATGTATATTTTGTGCTTTACACAAAAGGTCATGAGCAATGAGCACAATAGATCAAATCAGTTACAACAATAGTATTATATATAGTAACAATGTATTATGTCTATGTACTATTTATTACAGATACAATCATACATTAAGTTGGCTGACTTCCGGTTAATTTATGGTTCAGAAAATTCTGAATAAATACCAAAGTACTTACACAAAGAACTAATTGTTTATTATATTCGATATTGAAATAAAATAGCCATTATGACAATGAGCACACTTTAACTCCTTTACTTTATATGCTTAGACCAACTAATCCAGGTAATTTCAGAGAGTAAGAGTACCCGTTATTGCTTTTTTATGACGACTATGGTGGATGTAAGTTATAGTTATATATGAATAACATACTATTTTTTTAAATCAGACAATCCATTAAGATGAAGATAATAAACTACTTTTTCTTTCTCGGAACTATTTTTCATGTAACAGTACATTGTTTTGGTTCTCCATCAATGTTTATAGACATGCTTTCCGACAGCAGCGGAGCCTGAATTCAAACCTAAAAAAACAAATAAATGATTCATTTTGTTACAACAAATAAAACTTCCTTCCTTTGGCGGATTTTTGTTCAAAAATACAATATTTAAAAAAACAGCCGTAGAAAACCACTACAATCTTTTAGATGGGACTATTTCAACTAAATTTTCAAGTATTTTTGTTTCTCAAGTCGTGCATACTTAAAGGATTTTAATTTCGAATTAAAAGTATCTAATGATATAAAAACGACAAAGTGATATGATGATAGTGAAATATTACAATCTTAAAAGTAGTAGTAAGCACTGAAATGAGCCACCGCCAAAACATTATAGTTCCTATGATGTGATATCTGATGACGTGACGAAATGACTAACGAACCCAAAGTAAAAGTCGTGATGTTAGACTTGACTAGCTTTTCATTTGGATTGTTTCAAAAAGCGCAATGAAAATGAAAACCTGATGGTGGGTGAAGTGTGGTGGTTACGGCGGTGAGGATAAGAACGGGTAGTAAATAAAAGTGAAGTAATAATTTTTGACGTTTTCCTCTCTGATGATGATCATGATGACCATCATAATTTTTCATCGCTGACTGAAGTAGCAGAGCAGCCATGTTACAATTCACGTCACTTTTACTGTTTATGCTCGCTCATCTATTTTTTGAAGTAAAAGTTACGTGGTACTGGTGTGTGTCCTGCTATAACTGAAGATCAAATTAAATTCTACCACTACTACTGGAAATTACATGTTTTCTCGAGACCGTTCCATTCATTTTAAAAGTCACTGAATGGGCAAGCGAGGACATCAGAAGAATGCTTTGAAATTTCTCATCGTTTTTATCATTTTGATTACGATATGACTGATGACTAGTTATTATTTTGCAATTATTATCAGTCGTCACTAAAAAAGAAAAGAAAGAATAAAATTATTTATGATTATACAACCGCTAGATAATAGGAAACATAATTTTTGCTATATCTTGTACAGCTTAGAGCACACGCACTGCATACATACTTCACACTTATAAAAATGAGTATGACACTCCTATGCCTCTTCTCATCAACAAAGTTAAACTGAAGTACCCATGAAATTTAAAACAGAAGCTTAGAGCCATATCATTTTGTGATTAGCCTCCGGAGCCTGGCCATTAGATGAAGGTGCCTGGTTATATATGATTAGTCATTCATTGGTAAAATAGGAATCGGTGACGAAGATAAATTTAAAAATGATGACATGGGCACGATGATGCAATTAAATGAATGGATGATAATATTATGATGCTTGAACGATGATGATAATAGCATTGTTGTTGTACATTTTTGTCTCTTTGTCTTTCTCTTTCTTGCCTTTGGACTTACGTATCTGTTGTCTGTAAACTATGCTTAAATGCTGCTGTTGCGTTTATGTAACATAATGATGTACAATGACAATGTATGAAATGATGAATCTTTTCAAGAGCTCAGGTATTTCCTCATTTGCGAAATGATGAAGAGATCCTTCTCTTTGTGCAGCTTAATAGTATGCTTTATAGTTTTATGATGAGACATCCAAAAATGTCAGGATTTTCTAACAAGTGCCAAGTGCAAGGCGAAGAAGAAAGGCCGTTATAATAACGTATCGTTTATTGCTATATGCATTCCCATTGTCACGGTCAAAGTAAAGCCCACTCTGCATGTGTGTGGGAATGCTTTTTACTTTTTTACCTTTACCCACTTTGCTTGATACTCAACTGGCATACCTCCACTTTCATAGAAAGATAATGTTGCATTTTAGTTAAATACGCGACGCATGCACACTTAATTTGTGCAAAAATTGGACTTGCCTGCCTTGTCGGACTTCTCTACACTGCTACAGTTAAGACAGGTCTGAATTTGCAAAATTTGCAGGTTTGAGTGTGCCTTTTGTTCTTAAACTGATTCTTCTTTACCGTCCTTCTTTTAAGTGAGGATTTAGCAAGAATACTTATTATTCTAGTTCTTTTTAAAAGCTGAAAATGTTGCAGAAGTTGTTGAAATACATGTTTCGCCAAATGAATACTTTTTAATGATGAGAGAAGTATTATCTCATATGCATGCATTATGCATGGAATGGACTGGTTGACTGATACCCAGAAAGACGAAGGAGACGAAGATGATCATAAAAATATAGTAATGTGCGGGTTGGCTGTATTACTTTTGTGGTTATTGAAATGCAATACATGGCGTTTGTTATTGTCGGTGGACGGTCGTTCGGTCCATTCTTGTTGTTTGCCTGCCTGACTGAATGAAGATGATACAATAAGAATGCGCAATGCCAGCAGCTGCCGTTTTGGCGTATGAGTATGAGGATGCCTGAAGATACCTACATATTTTTGCAAAATCCCGAACTGACCATCCATGGCCTAAAATGTTGGCTTTGGCCTTAGCTCAACTCCGTTTTACCCATGCATCATTGTACAAACGTTGTTGTGGGGTACATTTATGTAATAAAGGCTTAACAATGTATATTTGCGAATTGCAGATTTTGCAAAGATGTTGATGATGAAGATGAAAATGATGATAGTGATAATGTTGATGATTCAGGCCAGGCCAAACCTTTAACCAGTAAAATCCATTTGATCCGGAAGACTGGCTGCCAGTTTGCAAAAATATTTGCGAGGGATCACTTGGCACTGAAATAGGTTCAGATTGAATGACAAAAAAGTGATTTTGTGAAAAGGGAGAAAAGATTTTGTTCATTTTTCAAAATTTCTGCTTTCACGGGAATAAATCCGGAAAAGTGGATAAGAAAAATGCTTTTGTGTGGATATGTATTTACTGAAGCTAAAAACTGAATCCAAGTAGTACAGTTTATACTGGCATTTCATTTTGCTTTGATTTGTCCTTGACTTTTTTGTGAATTGTTACATATTTAAACCAGATAAAATAGAAAAAATTGGACACAAGATTCATCTACAAAAAACAAAGTAGCAGTCAGTAGGCCAGCCTGAAAATGGGTAAGATAAACTAAGAAATAAATCATTTATTTTATTTTCTGGACTTTTTGACTATCAAGTCTTTTTGACATTTCTATCTTCTTTTATTATAAAATATGACTTGATAACCAGCACACTTTCCATTTTGTGATGCACGGTTTATGGCATTTTTGCCAGTTTCTCATATACCCGTACTAAACTGTTGATAATCTTTTCAAGAAGTAAAGATCTTTACGCACAGGTGCATGTAACAATAAGAAAATGTTGCTTACACGGAGCAAGTCCCTTTTCTATGGGCTTGACCAAAACGTGCAGACAAACAGTGCGAAATATAGTGTTACTTGCACCTTTACATTCAAAGTACACCAAAGATCCTATAAATTATTTCTTCACGATTCCTGATGACTCTTTCATTAAAATTGCGAATTGTGTTTTTATCTTCTACGGTAAGCTTTTAGGACATTGTATAATCGACAAAGCCGTTGGAAAAGTTAAAATAATTAAAATACTTACTTGTTTTAGTAAAAGTGCATTATGCATCAGTATTGGGGCGATGTGAAACTCCTAGAATATATCCTTGCATTTTGCATGCAGTTGTTTTTATGTATGCTGATTCATCTCTAAACTCTTTTACATAATAGCATGAAGGGTTAATATCAATTAAGATTGTGCTGTGAGCAAATTCTAAAGAAAAACTTTTGGATGCACAATGGGAGCAAGTTTCATAATGAGAAAATAAAAGCCAAAACAACAGATAAAAGTTTTTTTTATAAGTAGGGTCATTATTCTCAACGAGCTGTTTTACACGCATAAATTCCAGATCATTATTTTTAAGAGAGCAAGTCATTAAGAACATGCAATTTTGCAGTCCCAAGTTTGGCGTTTTTGCATATTTTCCGGTACTCTGGAGAGTACTCTGTACTGATAAAATCACTTCATTAAATATTACAGCATGCATTAATTTAATTTTCAATTGTACGTCAATATATGTTGTACAGCTAATTCAATAATCTTGGTCTGAAAACTGATACAACAGGAAACAAAGATAAAAAGGTAACTGATCTGTTAATGGCTGTACTTGGTAATATTTTGTGTAATAACTACTTTATATTGCCCTGCTTCTGGCCCCTATAAATGCACCTTTTATTTTGGCACAAGACTTTAGGCAATTACAGTATCAGGTTTCGAATTTTATTAGCCTGTGGCACAACAGACCAATGTGCTGTTAAATCCACTGTCCATTTAAATATTATTCAATTTACAAAAACTCAATGAAAGGAAATAAGGTACATGAATTATCTGTTAAATCTTTACAAAAAATAAGTAATTATAAATTGCAAAATTGATATATAAAATGCATATAAACTATTAATACATATTTACATAGCTTGTAAAACAGTAATGAAGAAGCTCAAATTGCAAAATTAAAATACACTTGTTCTTAAGTTAGATTTTCCGGCACTTACAATAAATCAAAGTGCATGGGAAAAGTAGCAGTGGGTGCTTTTACATGTGTATTTTACTTTACCTATTGAATTATTGTTTGTTTAGTAGCATTATCATCATCGCAGCATCAGGTCAGGTAGCTACATAAACTAATATGATTATGAGTCTCGTTAGCATGAAGAAAGTACGACAGATAGCCACTGCAGGATAAAAGATCTCAACTCAACAAACCTCATCATTAGCAAGATTTTGTGCTTGGAGCGAGGATTAAAAAATGCACATACTCAATATTGAAAAGAAGCTTGACAGCATCACTGAGCATCAACCTTGTAAATGCTACGGGATTGTTCAAATGACAATATTATATTCAGAACAAGAATAAGTGATCCTGCAATGATTCGTTAACAGTTTGTTTTTCGGGTAGACGAAAGAGCCAAGAGGTGATAGTCGATAGAAGTAATAATAATAACTTGTATTGATTGGATTTAGTTTAGCTACTTATAAGCAATACTCATGTTCGTCGTCAGTTTGTTCAAACGGTAACTGAAAACTGTCAGATTGATGAGTGTTCATCGACTTAAATTGCTTGCTTCTTTACGAGAATAGGATTAATATTTTGTTTGTATAAAAGAGCCCTGCTCAGAATAAGTTGTATCAGTTATCAATTACCTATACGTGATTTGATGATAATCAGCTAGCTAAAAAATGAAAATGGAATGTAAATATACTACCCAATGCATACAAGGAAAAAGTCAAGTTCTATCGTCGTAGGGTCAAGTTGACGTGACATCTCTGTTCAATGGAATGCTTTATTCTGAGTTCTTGCAATTTAAATTCAGGATTTAGACCACTTGTTTCTAATAATCCTTCGCTGTACAGGCTACTCCGAGTAATTTATTAATTGATCACCCGGTGACGTTCCGTTTTGACTGTCATATTTCGTAGACTGTTATATGGGAACGTTTGAAGGAGGGGCAAAGTTCATGTTTCAGATACGAGTTGCAAAGAAGGTGATAGCTGAACATAACATTAATTGATGGTGATACTTTATGGTGATGCCAATTGTGCAACTAAAAACATACCGCAGTACATGCTTTCTTCAACACTTCAAAACGATAATCAAGGCAGGACAAAGAAAAGCAGTAGTTGCTTGCATATATGCATGGTGTACAGTTGCAATGTAAAGAAGACGTTGAAGGGCTGAAGATTAGTAGGAGCAGGTGAGAATGACAGATTGTCTGTGTTTGAAATGGTTGAATGATGGATGTTGATGGATTGTTGTGTGACTATTACTGTTTGTTTTTTGTTGTTTCTACCTTTCGAGAGGATTTCAAGTTTTTAACAATTCAAAATTGTTTACAGAAAGATGGTTGTGTAAACAGAAAAAGCACTTTATTGACAGTCAGTTATGGCGATGATAGTAAACTTTAAGAAAAAGTTATAACTTTTTCAGCTTTTCATCATAAATGGCGCAAATATGCGCACGGATAGTCCTACCATTTTCGTCATCTTAACTAGTATGACCCAAGTTTTAGTTTGAAAAGAGCAAAATCATTCACATATTTGTATTAACATTCGACACAATTTGGGTGTATTTTTGCATAATCTAACAATAAAATCCGTTTATGTGCCAATATTTTTGCATTCCCATCCAAAGCAAATTGGTGCTCTTTTAAATCGTAAGATAATCAAATTGCATGCTAAAAAACCAAACTCCACAAAGCACCAAATTTTATCGGATAAAATACCAATTAATCTTTATAAATACCACTTGGGCTAGTGTCGTAAATAAGTTTGTTACGTGCATGACGTATATATTCGTGCTACATTTAATGGTTAAAAATGAGTCTTATACAATTAACAAAGTATTTCAGTTTTTAAAATCTCAAACAACGCACTTCTATATGCAATGTGTTCATCAAAATAGTCTTCTGATCAGATCTTTGGTCCCTGTATTCCTACTTCATAAAAATCGATTTCATAAATTTGATCACATTCTCGTCATTATTCACAGAACCTTTTCAGACTTTACCTCTAGTGAACATAGTGAACAACAAAAACACTATTTTTCATACTTTTCCTTTTTTATGCGCAAAAAACGTGCTAAATTTTTATCGTTGACTTAGCTGTTTTGATCCCACCAACTACGAGTACCTCCGTTTAAATTACCCGTTCTAAGACTATAATTTATCACTGAATTCATCAAGATAGCAATCATAAGATTTTATGTTATCTTCTTCAAACCCACTATTATAATGCCCTTTTGTCATATTATATTTCAAATTTTTATGTTTGTGTAACTCGCAATTTCTTATTTCGTGTGGCTGTAGCACATCCTTGAGGGAAAATTTACGAAATTGAATATTCAAGAGAAATCGTTGTGTATCCAGATAGACTTTCATCTTTACTATTAGAACGAAAATAAGTGCAACAACGGTTCTCCTGAAAAAATATGTGAATTGAATAGTTCGTGAAGCTTTGCGAAACTGTATCAATAATAAGTTTTTCACGAAAGCCCAATAAAAATCCGATTTTCAGCATTCTTTTCAATTTTAAATCTCACAATTCAATTTAGTCAGTCAATAATTCAACCTAAAAGATTACCTCGGAAGTGAATTTAACAAATCGAAACACAAAGTATACAATTGTATTTGTATACTTTGTTACAATGTCAGTAATTACCGGCTTTGTGACCTCTGCCTGATTCTTGGTATAAAATAAACAGTTGATGTCAAAGAATTTTAATTCAGTAGGCCCATCACAAAAAAATAATGTACAATGCCAACTGAGAAGATGAAATAACAGATTTTCCTTCTTCAAACACTACCAGAATCTTTTGACATTTTGGCTAAATGACAAACCAGATGTGAAAATGCATCAAATTGTCCTAATTGTGCTACATTCATCTCGTGAAAACTTAAAACAAGCAAATTGTATATGATTCATCTGCCCAATAAATGTATTGTGCATGCATCCATTGTTATTTCAACAAATTGCACATGGCATGTTTTACATTGTACAAAAAGTGCAAAGAATGATATTTTGGCTACTTATTACAAGCACAATCATCATCATGCAAGTTTATAACTGTATTAGTAAAAGCCACAACTGTACTTGCTGAAATATGATATAGGTTATGTAAAAACAACTTTATATATTATTAGAAGGTGGAGCAATAAAACATTTTATGAATGAAAGTTACATTTCAGTCAAGCTAGTGAGCCACGACTTTGTTGTGTGAGCTGTAATAAGGTATTTCTTTCTGTGATCGGCATTTTTCACAATACGAAAAAAAGCAAACAAGATAAATGATGATGACGGCATTTAAAAAAGAAGTGTTACTTTTTTAACCCAAGAAGTTCGGTTTACGGTTTCTCAGTGTCACGCTGAGACCTGTGCTACCGAACAACTGCATATTGCTTACTTACCCAATTTTCGGTAGAATTATTACTGCGTAATACCTACATTTTTTATTACCTGAAACGCGAAAAAAATGTTAGAGTAGGACTTTACACAATTAATTATCATGTTTTATGTTTACCTAATTACCAAAAGATGAATAATATGTACGTGTGTATAACTCAAAATGGATGGTGGTGTTGTGAAGTATTTATACCAGCAAAAAATGTTGACTTGAATGCTTGACATTTACAAAATACATGTATTGACTTCAAACGTTAGACACCTAACGTGTTCTTGGTTTATGAATGATGAATATACTTAAACTTTAAAGAAACGTTGACATTAATAAAATAATGTCTAAATTCATAATATTCTTAAGTTTGGGTGGTTCCACTACTTTTTTAATCCAATGTTATATACCCGGATATTTTTGTTTAGTGCATAAATTCTGTTGTTTTTTCTTTGAATTCGGGGTCATACGCATTTTGTTGTGTTGTGCTGTCACCAAATTTAGGTACTAGTCACCAGTCCAGAAAAGTATACATATCAAAACAATGAACAACAACAGCACACACATTATTTCAACGTCATCCATCTTGTCAGTTTGCAATTACATCATTAATTATTTTCTTCGGGCCATACCTGGCAGTTTTATATGGTTCTGATGCAAATCTCAATAATTATCGCATTACTAACAGCGTGCATGTCCATTCGCAAAAAGACATGTTGATGGTTACGACGAAAATCGCACCCGCTCTTCTCCTCTGCATTCCCATTTTTGCAAAAATCCAAAAAGACAAAACCAAATCTTTTTATCTTGAGCATGCTATACTTTCTCATTTGCCAGAGAAAAGGTGAAGATTAGTTGGTACTTTTATCAAAGAAGAATGAGTACGACGTGACAATGTTTACATATATGCTGGTGTTGTGGTATTCCCTCATCATATCTTTATTACCTTTAAACCGATAGAAAGGGCTGGTTAAATGGCCACTGCCCTGTTCGTTGCGTTTTGCTCAAAGCTAAAGTATCTATGTTCATGATCACTGAAGCTGCCTGTGAAGCTTTCTTTATACGTTAGCACTTCCCAGACTGGTTTATTGAGACGAATGTTTGGCTTAAATCAGTCTTGACACGTCATTGACTGAAGAGTTCAGAATTAAATAGAGATAGTCATTTTATAACGCAATCTTCCCATATATGAAGATGATAAAGTATGAGGAATACTATATAATGGGATTTTGCCATCTTTTCCTGTCTAGTGTGAATCTGGTATTTTTGCCTGGTTTATCATCAAAATATTTTTAGCTGAAGGCAATATTTTTAGATTTTGAGAAAACGAAAGAGTTCAAATGAAGTTACATGCACACCACAAGAATACACATGCATGGCACTTTCCTTAACTTCACGATAAATTTTGATGAGGTGAAAAATATATATGATAGCTAATACAGTTGTATTAAAATCAGTCAAAACAGTTCTGATAACAGGGTTCCATGAGAAGTGAGATGAAATAGTTTAATCTAAAATTGACTTGATTGGGATATGATTAGCCTTGTTATAACTAAAAAGTAGCAAAATATTTTGCTTAATAAATCAATATACCGCATACCGGAGAAACCCCAATATGCATATCGAGGTTGTACTTCGATAAAGGAAAATTGGCATTGAGAAGATTTCGCTGCATTTTGCACTAAAACTTTTAGTACATATGATTTTAAAAGGAGATCTATAAGCCTGCACTTTTCAGCTCTTTTGGAAGCTGCCTCTGTGGATACTGATCACTATTATTACCGGGCTCGGTCTATTCCATATTCATTTATGGATGTTTCGCCGCAATCCAATGTTCATATTATACATTATTATAATCACCACCAACCACACCACACTACTCATCCACCCTGACCCGTCACCATCAGTCCATTTAATACTCTGAATCTGTATTTCAAAATCACTCAGCAGGGAGTGGGTAGTATTGTAAGTAAGAAACAGAAACATTTTTGATAGAGTTTTGGGTACATCGAGCACCAGTACAAATGCATAATACGCTATACGCTGTGTATGACTGCGGAGTGAGATGTGATGTGACGTCAAATAATTTTAAGAAAAGTGTGGAGGTAGTAAATAATAGGTAGTTGCTGCTTTTACTCTATAAACTGGTAACAATGATAAATATATTGTTAAACATCATGCATCAACGACGAGGAAATAAAATGTAAAGAAAACAAACTCGAATCGGATTGAATTATGGATTCTAAGGGTGTAAATATTATTTAACCTTCCTGCCCACCACTTTGGTCTTACAAAACTTGCCTTGAATCTGCATAATATTAATTTTTTCAAAATGTTTCATGATGAAATTTTGGTGAGATGCTTAAACTCTGTATGGTCTTCATCAAGATCGGGAGTGGAATCTCAACTGTTTAAGGAATCCGTCTCAATATTATGTAACAGGTTTAGAATGTGATATTCAATTACTGTTTTAAGACAAAGCATAATATCACATATACTGTGCAATTTAAGTAGCAATTAACAATGCGTAATTTGGATTAAGAAAAAGTCTTCTAAATATTCAAAGGTCTGCTGAATTTTAAATGAGACAATTCGCCGCGGGTCATTTTTTAAGTCGATTTTTAATCAATCGTCATATGTATGCATTATGATTTTGGTGAATAAAGATGTGCATGCGAAACTGCGGTTGATTGTACCTTTGTCGTAAAAATATACAATGCACATTGGTAATAAGTTTGAGGTCATCATCAACACCTTCAAGTTCGTAGAAATAATAAAAGCAAAAATTGAATTTATTCTAGAAAGAAAGGCTACCAATATGCGGGAGTACTTGTTTGCAATGAAATCTGAGATAAACACTTGATATTGAGTTTCAAAAACGAATTGATTGGATAAAATAAACATGTCAAATTCTCAAATTCGGTCTCTTTTGTAATTACTGAGGCAGCTAGGTTTCCATCATGCATAGCACAAAAGGTAGCTTGAAACCGATTTTTTTTCATAGCCGCTGCTTTTACTTTGGATAATTAGATAAAATTGATACATTTTCTACAGGCATCTGTGCATATCGTCCAGAAAAAAAAGTTTGATTAAAGTATGCAGGTATTCATTTTGACATACCTGTTTCTGATTGAATTTATATGTTCCTTTATTTCATGAGATAAAATTCAGTTTAATTACCTAAATTATTTAATGTTAGCAATTTTAAACAAAGTAGGGTTTTTCTTTTATGACATTAGCATTTGTTGTATGATAAAAATACAGACAAAAAGTCAGAATCAGGCTCTTGTATATCAACTAAATTGATTTCCCTCATTAGATTGCGACTAGTTTTTACATAGATGAAACAACAAATGAGCTGATAGTAAAAGTGGGGAGCGGATCTAGTTGTTGAGCATAGATTAATCATATCAGACAACATTACTTAGGCATATCGTAAACATTTTGAAATTGATTTTAAAGACAAGCTCCAACTGCAGTTCTTTTATGCATTTACTAATTAGTACATAGGGCATGCAATATTAAACATGTGAGACAAGCAGTATGAAATGAAGTATAACATATTGGCAATTTTCGTTTGATTGGGATTGTTATAAACTGATAGATGCAGATGGTCCGATGTATTTGAACTTGAAAACTAGACAAATCGACTGAATTTTGACATTGTTGTTCTTGTTTCGACACCGGGGCGCATTTTTGCAATTTTTAACATACAAGGTTAGCTAGTATGCAAAATTCATGTTGCCCTCATGAATTTTGAAAATATATAAATGAAGCCTCTTAGTGCATCGTAAAACTGAATCATAACATCAAAAGTTTAAAAAGTTTGAGCAAATATCATTTATAGCTTTTACACCTACCGTAGACGAAAAAAATAGATTCTCTGATGCATGGAGATAAAAGTAGTAAATGGAAAAGCCAAGTAGTAAGGTAAAAGTTGCAGATTTACGAGTTTAGTGTTTGGACAAAAATTAATACATGCAAAACAAAAAGAAGCGCAAAATTGGACATCAGAAAGAGCAACCGACACACGCTCAAATATAATTTGGGTTTATGTGTAGTGATTGTTTTATTATAAGCAATATGTATTGGGAACTGTAATGCCATTGTTTGCTCATGTTTTATCATAAGAAACCACCTCATAACATTGTTATATTGCTAATATGTGGTGTCATAAAGATCATTATTGCTATTACTTAGGTATTAGTGATTTGGAACCTGGATTTAAAATGTATGAATTTTAACGCGTCGCATGTTTGCACTAAGCACGCAATGTGTATATATCAAGCCCCGCTGTTCGAAAGATGCAAAACTCGAATGTAAATCTACACCTAATACATAAAATAATCTCAAAACTGCCATCGTATTTCATTTAATAATTGTAAAAATGTTTAACAATGAAAAGGTGGAATGGTAAATTAATGGTCTGTCAGAGATGTCATAAAGTATTTATGGATTGGTCAAAACCATCATTACATAGTCGTAGCACAGATTAAACCAAATTCCACACTTCCATTTTGGAGTGAATTTTGATTTATATTTGAATATCTAGTGTAAATAAGCAATAGGTATTTCATGTATAAAATGAGTTTGTCTGTTTTCTTTCATCTTGTTGATTGCACATTGTACTACAGAACTTGCAGAAGCAAGCAAACATCATATATTTAAAGAATAAAAAAGACATTATTTCAAGAATGTGCATATGCAATTCTCAGCTCAATAATGCACAGATAATAATATAGTCAACAATAAAGTATTCATTCTTAATACCACCTAATTTTATAAATTCTGGTAGTAGCAACTTGTTCGGGCAAATTTCATAGCGTATTATGCAACTACACGACAGGAGACATATATTATAATCGAATCCCGTTCTGATTTTTTAAACATTAAAATGAGTTGTGTTGTAGCTGCTTCTGAATCCAAGTTGCTAAATTATTGATCTCCGAAGAACAAGTTATGCATATTTCAAAATTCGACAATTTATCAGCTTTCCAACCTGTAAGACACCCAAAAAATATACAATGCTATTATTATCGAATATTATATTAGAATTAATAGTGGCTATTTGAGGTAAAATAAATCAACTTTTCCCCGTTAGGTTTGCTTTTGCTTCCAGTAAAGAAATTATTATAAGACTCCCTTTGTATAATAAGTATACACGACAAGATGTAAAGATGATAAACAAACGTTCAAGATCAAGAACCGAAAATAGCCAAAAAGTAAAAAACTTGTGTAAATGCCATCACGTCTATTATTGTCTATTATTGTTGTCTATTACCAGGAAAAGAACAGTAAATACCTTCGTCATCATCAATAGTAAGCTAAACATGATCATTTATGATTACCAATCATCCATTCATAAAAGTGTGTATCAAAAAGTGAAGCGTACGTCTCCTCTCAAATTCTCTATTATAATATTTATAAACCTGTTCCGATATTTTAATGATAATATTAACTGCTTAACTACCTTTTATTGGCAGTCAGCTCAGTAAAAATTATTTTTTAAAGTACCGAAATTCTATACTAGCACCACGACGGCTTGATGAGCTACATAATCATCTTTGTCGTCATCATTATATTCTCTGTCAGACCACTGTACATACATTTCATGGTTTGTACGGATAGCTGAAGGATGCTCTAACAATATAATCATAATCATAAAATATACATGTCCAGTTGGTTCACTTCAGGTAATTATAATATTATCATTATCGTGTTGTTTATTTCTACAACGGCAAAAATCGAAATACTAAAGCCGCCTATATTTTACACCTTGCAGCCCACCTTAATCAAAAACCTGACATTTTTATTTCAAATGTACTTGCACTTGTTCTTATCAACTTGTACTTTTCACTTGACTGAAAGATACCATAATGAAAAATCGAAACTTCGCATTCATCGTGATTTCCAACTTTTACTTTACATGATCACGTTTGATCATGTCTGACTAAATAAAAAGCTGGTATACTTACAAACTATAACAAGCACCAGGTATTTCAGGTTCAATATTTGACCCAAGGCATGGAACTTTGGTTTTGAGTTTAAGATACCAAAAACAATGACTATTTTTTCTTCTCATGATAATCGCATACTTCCCTCCTTACTCAAGCATGCATGTACATAGGTACTTATTGCATTTACCTGAAAGTTAGTTATAATTATTATATTGCTGTAAGGTGTAAAAAGAAAAGAAAATGGGAAAATAATTCTTTTTTCGGCTGTTTTCTTCTCATGCAGATGGACTACAGCCCACTCCCTATCTTTCACTCTTCGAATAAGCCTACATTTTTTTTTGATAAAATGACGAAGATGAATTTATCCATGTTCACAGCAACAAAGAGAACAATGACCTTTTTAGATAAATATGCCGTGGTAAAAAAGTACATACAATGTAGTGGGACTCTAATCGCATTTATGGTACTTATCAATCACACCACGAAAGGTTGATAACCGCCATGTGCGTGTAAACATATCTCTTAACCTTTGTATGCTAGGTACTAACCGTTGTTTAAAACGTTTATTCGCAGAAAGTGTTAAAAATAAAATTAAGTCAGCATGATGTTATTAGTCAATGTGACACTGACAGGTGATTTAATAAGTAATATTCCTTCATTTGCTTTTCAAATGATTCATATTCTTTGTCACTTTTAGTCATAGTTTGTTCAATTCCAGGAGCTGGTTGGACCCAGCAGCAGACCAAAAAAATCAACAAAATATCATTTGTTGCTTTTAATCAAATGTCGATTGTTTACCGAGACAGCATGAAAGCATTCCACAGGCCACAAGCACAAAGTTAAAGTGTTGCCCATCCTTTCACCGATGTTAGTTATGATGATGGTGGAGGTGGTGGAGTTTACTTTATATGGATATCTTAACACAGAACATTTCTGTTGTTGATAATGAGAATAATAATTTATTCTCTCAAAGAATGAAATTCTCTGGGCATTGTTTTCTCTGCTTCCAATTCAGCGTGGTATGTTTTTGTAATTTAAAAGCTCGGCTCATTATCTAATTGACTGTCATGTCTCGACCCTCTCTATTATAATATAAATGATATCATATTGTATAACGAAATATCACTTTACTTGTACTAGTTGTACTTTAAATACCTAGGTGGAAAACATGCAAGTTAAGGTGCAATTTCAAACACAACTCTCATACTTAAATATCTTCTATAATGTGTGTGGTTAGTCAAGTATCAGATTAAAACCAGCACAAACAACATATTTAAACGTGCCTTATTCTTTGATAAAAATTTGATAAAAGTAGAAACTACTTAAAACTAGCTTTCCCTACCAAACTAGTCAACAGCCGGCTTTGGCACACATATACCTATAGTGCATATAATGGAATCTGTCTGGTATATCATAATTAACAAAATTTGTATGCATCTACGGTAAAAAGAAACAAAAAATCTTAAAAGAAATTTAAAAGAAGATGAAAGGAGAGAACAGTAGGTAACATCAAGAAAATAACTGGGAGCTGGCATCGCCCACGGTGTTACATCAAAATATAATGCATTTTCTAGGTAGTTATTATCCTTGTATGTGTGTGTCCCTGACTATTGTGAGTTTTGACAGGTTTATTTGCAAAAATCTTCTGAGGATCCTGTCTTGTTTAGATGTGAGTTCAATACGAAATGCAGAAAAAAATGCAAGTTAAAATACGCACAAGCGCAGTTCCCAGGTTATATAAGATGCATTTGTATTTGTCTCTGTCATTTAATGTTTAGTTTTTACTTGAACTCACAGTACCTAAATTTTAAGTAAAAATAATTTAAAATATCGTAAGTTTAAAAAATAAGGAACAACGATGTCTTGATAAGCATAGATAGCTGTGCAGACACGAGTTAATTTGCTAATTATTTGGAATTTGACGATATTTACACTTTGCAACTAATTATTATCTGTATGGTTTACGCAAAGAGATGCATTCATATCTAGAATAAAAGCATCCTTTCGTTTTGTTTTACAAAACAGGAGTCACACATATCTCATCTGTACTAATTGTACGTAACGTATACCCCCGTACTCAATAACCTTGATTTGAAAGTTTATGTGTTACTTACATAATTATACTGCATGCATTTTCACTCATCAGTTTAATGCGGATGCTGTCATAGTTGAGTAAGAAATGTGCTTCAAAAAGCAATAAATAAATGAGTTAGGAGGACTAACCATTATTTCTTTCATACTTAAGTGTGTCTCATTAGTTAATGATTAAAATTTTTAACTATTCAATTAGGCATACTTTACTGACGGGAAACAGACAGCCTCTGTCAAATAGATTCATGTACCTATATATTATATCCTATTTGAGGTTCCTAATTATGCGTCGTGATTTACACAAAAATGGATTCTTCTTGTTACCCCAACTTGTTTTTTCTTTACTTCAAAAAGAAATGTATGAGGCTTGTACTTTTCTCTTTAGCAAACAAATATATGGCAATGCAATATGCTGAATCATCAATTGTAGCTAACCTCATAAAATATTTCTCGGACTTGCCTAATTCTGCAAAGTTTATTGTTTTGAACTTTTTTGCAAGTGTGAACTTGTTGCAAGGGCAGGAATATATAATGAAGTTCCATTAGTAAACGTCATCAACGACCTCAGTAAAGGTGTTCGTTTGTTTGACTTTTCCCAACTTCTTATACAGTTTGACGTGTCTGACAGGTGTACCAGCTTTTGCATTATGCATGATTAAAACGGTAAAATGAACATGGGCTATGGACGCGTGAAGTGAAAACCAGTAAAAGTATGCATGCGCAATTATCAATGAATAGTATGTGGACAACGTAGAGTTATTTAATGACCTAAACAAAAAAAGGAAAAGCAATTTAGTGCTTTAATTTCATTTCATTTAAAACTTAATCTATTCTTAAAGCACAGATAATATATGTACATACATTGATTTTACGAGAGAACTCACTCCAGTAGCTATAAATAGAAGTTGGATACAATGAAATAAAAAAGAAAGCTAAAAGCTAGTTTTCAGCAAAACATTTTCATATCTACCAATTTTGTTTTAATTTTAAGCTAATTGAGTGGAAATTGAAATGGGTAAATCTATCACTTGCAAATAACTTTATTGGGGCGAGTACATTTATTGCTGATCATGCTTAAAATTTTCGTCTGCAGCAAACTTGTGACCAGATTCTCTGCATAAATTGGAGTGACGTAGTACGCATGCCGTTATTCAGTTACGAAAGAGTCAAGAGATAAAACAATATCGTACGAATGAATGAAACCAGCGGGAATAAGACTTTGTTGAGCCAATATGTCCATCTTCCATCCGAAGAGATGCAGACGTATATAGCAATTGCTATAATACCATTTAAACTCAAGCAGAAGTAATCAAAGTCTTATTGTTTCACAAATGGTCCATACGGTCGGGTTTTAGTCTAAGCAATACCATTAAACACCATATTTTAATTTTATTGACTTTAATTTCTCTTTGATGTAAAATGACTTAATGACCCTAAGGGGTACATTATATTGATGAAAACTGTTCAAAGCAAGATTGCAAAAGCTTATTTGATTATTTAAAAGTTTCAATAAATTTATGTGATTAAAAACTATTCGAATTTCATGGATTCATATGCATGCTTATTTCCTATGAGTATAAGTGGTTTCTTGGTTTACTAATCAAACAACAACTTGAGCCTTAATCTACGATCTTTACTAGGGAATTTAATAAGATTGTGATCAGGTAAAGCTAAGCGGATTTCAAAAAGCAATTTAGTGCTGACTTGTAACATCAGCAAAACAGCACGAGAAAAATGAGAAATTCCGGATTATAATACTGAACAACATTAAAAAAGAAGACTTATGTCATCATCACCCATGTTCATTGTCCGTAATCCCACTATTTTCCTCTTGATTGCTAATGCAAAAAGCCACTTGATCTGTGACTGGCAATGAGTAAGCTCATAGTAATATACCACATTGTACACATTGTCAAATAGCAATATCAGTGTCAGAAGACTGGGTATTGGCATGTAAGATTTGCTATATTTGAAACTTTTTATTGTATTGTATTTTATTGTAACTGTCATGCACATAAAACCTACTGACATAAAATGTATACTGGTGACTGGTAAGCATCAACAATGGAGTATCAGGCAATTCTTCTAAAAATCATTGCTCGTAAACTGTGCTGCTAAACTTGGTAGAAACGAGAGAAGATAGATGTGGATGGAGCTTTTTATTATTCCATATTCCGTACTGTTATATGCGTAGGTATTTTTACTGCGCCACTTTGAATCTTGATGTTTTGTCTTTGTGAATTATTGTTTTTAAACAAATGACACAACAACAGCGACCTTTGTGTTAGTTACTTTGCAATCTGCATTGTCACGTTAAGAGTTAGGAAAAAATCATAATAAATTTCCTGGTGATTGTTATATGCATATAAGCAGGTTTGTTGTGAGGAGCCAGGACATTTTTCAAATTCCATTCCCATTAGGAGAAAAACAATATCAATGTTGGCATTGCAATCTTATCTATCATTAAAATCAATATTCCTTAAGGTACTTCATGTGTACTAATCAGTCAATACTTCTTGACCGTATCCCGTATTTACTTTACACGTGAAAACAACCAATCTAATAGTGTTGAATGACACTGGTGTTTATGTACACCTTTACGCCTTCGTCATTTCAACATGGACTCTGACTCAACAATGCGGAAAATGCTAATAAAAATATGGTGGATGATTTTCCTCGACACTGTTGTGCTTAAGTGGTGACAACGTAAACATTTTGAAAGATAAAGGAGTACACTTGTACCGTGCCCAGTGCCCATCAAATGATCAAACAAAAAATGCAACTGAAAGATGTTTCTTAAAAAATAAAACGATATCTACAAGCTTATTCGTGTTCATACACATTTCTTGTTTGATTAATTTCTTTTCTTTTGCCATATTAATGGCAATCCGTATAAAAATTCTGAGAAAATGAGAAATTAAGTCAGTTTTAACTTGACAATCCCATCTTTTCCAAACAAAGAATAATACCGTATGAAACTAACAATAAAAGGCCAGGTTCAAAAATGGATTATTGCTTTTAGAGGGAATTATTTTAGCTTCAAATTTTTAATGACAAAAGCGCTATAATGCCGTGTGTTACTACCATTATGCTCTTTATTAAGTGCCAGGTACTGGTACTTTATAATAATACATGGTGGGAGCAAAAATGTCTGTCTGTCCGTCTGTCCGTCCGTCTGTCCGTCCGTCTGTCCGTCTGTCTGTGCGATAACTCAAGAACGCTTCAACCGATTTT